>WWET01000713.1:0-11747 GCA_011038615.1 Limnodynastes dumerilii
CTTCCAAAGAAAACTTATTTTTATAGATGCCTGAATTTGAAAGGTTCTCTTCAGCCGCTTGAATGTCATTTTGAGAAGCCACCTCGTCTCCCTTGAGCTAACTATTTGGCACTATTTCCATTGCTACGCTCGGTCAAGAAAGAAATGAAAAGTACAGGTAATTGTTACATGAAAAGTAAATAGAATTCATATTCAGTTCACTTTTGTGAAAGTTTTCATACCATTTAAACTGAGTTCCAAAGAAAACTTATTTTTATAGATGCGTTAACTTGAAAGGTTCTCTTTAGCCATTTGAATGTAATTTTGAGAGGCCACCTTGTCTCCCATGAACTAACTGTTTGGCACTTTTTCCATTGCTACACTCGGTCAAGAAAGAAATGAAAAGTATAGGTAATTGTTACATGAAAAGTAAATAGAATTCATACTTTTACTTTTGTGCCAGTTCTCATACCATTTAAACTAACTTTCATAAAAAACTTATTTTTATAGAACCCTTAATTTGAAACATTCTCGTTTTGAACGTCATTTTCAAAGCCCCAGTAGATTCAGTCTTACGAAACACTTCCAAAGACACGACAAGAACGGGATTTGAATCGATGCGTGCAGAGAACAATTGATTAGCAGTCCATCACCTTAACCACTAGGCCACCTCATCTTCCATGAGATTTCTGTTTGGTACTTGTTCCATTGTTATGCTCGGTCAAGAAAGAAATTAAAGGTACAGGTAATTGTTACATGAAAAGTAGATAGAATTCATATTCAGTTCACTTTTGTGACAGTTTTCATACCGTTTAAACTGACTTCCAATGAAAACTTATTTTTATAGATGCGTTAATTTGAAAGGTTGTCTTTAGCCGTTTGAATGTCATTTTGAGAGCCCATAGCATTAACTACTTGGCCACTTCGTCTCCCATGAACCAACTATTTGGCACTTTTTCCATTGCTACGCTCTGTCAAGAAAGAAATAAAAAATACAGGTAATTGTTACATGAAAAGTAAATAGAATTCATATTTAGATCACTTTTGTGCCAGTTTTAAAACCATTTAAACTGACTTCCAAAGAAAAAAGGATTTTTTATTACTTACCGTAAAATCTCTCTGAGTCCATTGGGGGACACTGCTACACAATGGTATAGTAGGTGGACCTCGGAGTTAAGGCACTTTTAGACTTTAAAGTGTTAACTGGGTGCTCCTCCCCTACTATGCCCCTCCTCTCAGGGAGAAGACCCTGTGCCCAAAACTAGCATCTTGAGATGCGAATCCTTGTAAATGATAAAATGTTGTAAATGTGTGGAGCGATGACCACGTGGCAGCCTTGCAAAATTGTTCTGCTGAGGCTCCATGCCGTGCCGCCCACGAAGTTCCTACTGCTCTAGTTGAATGAGCCCTCAAGACTGCGGGTACTGGCTTATGTGATAGAATATAAGCCTGTCTGATTGTAGCCGTAATACACCTAGATAAGAAAAGAATTGAGGCCGGCCAACCTCTTTTCTGTGCATCATACAGAATAAAGAGGTCTGACGTTTTTCAAATCGATCTGGTATGGTCCACATAATACTGAAGTGCCCGGACCACATTCAGCAGATGCATAGAAGTGTCCGGAGCCTGAGACTGAGGGGCAAATGCTGGAACTACAATCTCCTGATTCACATGGAACCGAGAAACCACCTTTGGAGTGAAGGATGGCTTTGTGCGTAAAACCACCCTATCTGCATGGAAAATCAAAAAGGGTGGATTACAGCACAAAGCCCCTAATTCGGAGACATGCCGCACCGATGAAATGGCTAGCAAGAAAACTACCTTCCAGGTAAGATATTTAAGGTCAGTGGACTCTAGCAGATCGAACGGCTCTCTAGTAAGCGCTTGCAACACTAAATTTAAATCCCATGGCTCGATGGGATGAACAAAAGGGGGCTGGATATGAAGTACTCCTTGTAAGAAAATTTGTACATCCCGTAACCCAGCCAATCTCCGTTGAAAAAATACTGAAAGAGCCGAAACCTGCATCTTAAGAGAGGCTGAACGCAAACCTTTCTCCAGTCCAGATTGAAGAAAAGACAGAAGAGGAGAGATGTTAAACCTAGATGTGTTGACTTTGCGTGTCTCACACCACCAAATATAAGTCTTTTACACTTTATAATCATTTGCTGATGAAGACGGTTTTCTAGCCCTAATCATAGTCTTAATGACTTCTGAAGAAAATCCCCTGGATGTAAGAATTAGGGTCTCAGTAGCCACACCTTCAAAGTCAATTGACCTAATTTGTGGCAAAGAAGAGGTCCCTGAGACAGTAGATCGGGATGAAGAGGTAACTGGAAGGGCGGGGCTGCGGACATTGCAAGAACGTCCGAGTACCATGCACAGCGCGGCCAATCTGGGGCCACAAGAATGGCGGCTACCCATTCCCTTTTGAACTTCTTGAGGGTTGGGTAACATGGGCAGAGGAGGAAACAGGTATACTAGTCAGAAATGCCACTAAAACGACATGGCGTTTGGTGAACGTTGCGGCGGGATCCCTGGTTTTTGCGCAGAATAGGGGAAATTTGAAGTTCTGATGAGACAACATGAGGTCTATCTCTGGCCGACCCCAGCGTTGAACTAGGAGATCGAACACTTCCTGATGAAGTGACCACTCTCCCGCCAGAATTCTGTGGCGGTTGAGATAATCGGTCTCCCAATTCTCCACTCCCGGGATGCATACTGCTGATATCGCTGGAACATGGCGTTCCGCCCAAGACATGATGCGTGATGTCTCTCTCATGGCCAAGGTGCTGCGCGTTCCTCCCTGATGGTTGAGATAAGCTACGGTGGTGACATTGTCTGACTGGATTCTCACTGGTCTGTCTACCAGAAGACTTCCGGACTGCATTAGAGCTTTGTACACTGCGCAAAGTTCGAACACATTGATGGGTAGGAGAATCTCCTGGGGAGCCCAAAGTCCCTGAAGTCTGTGTTCTCCTATGACTGCAACCCAACCGGCAAGACTTGCATCCTAGGTGACCAAGATCCATTCCCACGTCTGTAGAGACCGACCTCTGGAAAGATGAGAACGGACTAGCCACCAGTTGAGCGATTGATGGGTCTCTTCCATCAACTTGATAAACTGTCTGTCCAGATGAAATGGTGGCCCTGACCAACTGCGCTGGATGTCCCACTGGAAAGTCCTTAAATTAAACTGGGCATAAAGAACAGCCTCGAAGACTGAGACCCAAGTTCCCAGGAGTTTCATACAGCCCAGCACCAACACCTGTCCTCTCCCCAGAATAGCTCTGGTCTTGTTGATAACAGCCGAGATCTTGTTCTCCAGCAGAAACACCCTTTGAAGGCTAGTGTTGAAAATTAGACCCAGAAATTGCATTCTCTGAATTGGAACCACTGAAGATTTTGACAGGTTGATAAACCACCCATGGGCTGCCAGGTGTTACACTCCATAAGAATAACACTAGCAGGGTGTAGCAGGGGGTTTTCTCTATGTGTGTTCTTTTCCCCAGCTGTCAGGTATCAACTCTGGAGGTGTGTCAGGTGCTCATTGCTGATTGGGAGAGTTCCCCTTAAATAGCCTCTGCTCAGTTCCATAGTTGTCGGTTATAGCGTCCGGTTTCCTGATCGTGCTTGCTGACTGTCTGAGTGCTGTGTATTGCTTTACATAATCCTGATTCCCTGTGTTCCTGGTGTTTACCCCCTTGCTTTCCTGATACCCTCTGTTATTGTTGTTGACCCCCTGTGTGGTGAGGTGAGCGGCGATAGTAGTTCACTAATCCCGCTGGCGGTCTCAGCCCCGGACAGGTCCCGGTCTCTCCCCACTTCCGAGTGGTGCGTGCATGTGTTTACCATCTCACATTGCTCCGTTCTATCAGGTGAGTGTTTGATCTGCCACGTGTGGAGCTCATTGTTAGTTCCCCTGTGTTTTACATCTCCCCGTAGCATTTTGTCATCTTGCTCGAGTGTGTAGCCGCCAGTCTGTTGTACCACTGTGTAGTCATTATCTCCAGTGTGTTTCTACTGTGCGTTTATTCCACTGAGTGTGTGTCATCTCCAGTGTGTATTGAGCCGTTGCTCCGCTGTATATCCCAGCTTACAGTGTTAGTATTGGTAGACTGTTTCATCTGTCTCTACCTTCTGTGTGCTGTTATCCATCCTGTCAGCACAGTCCCTTATTCCATCTTGGGACTTGTAGTACACCTAGATCTGCCTGTGTAGCAGTATCCTCATTTTGTATAGCTTCTATGATTAGGAGAGCAGCCTGTAACACCTCCAGTGCTAGTTCCATCCTCCTCCTATATTCCCTGTGTTTTGGGGTTTATTCTGGTATACTTATTTATTGTTCATTACCTTGTGTGTACATACATTCTTGCCATACTGTGTATGAGGGTTCCAGTATTTGCATTAAAAACCACATTACTGTTCATGAGCTTCTCAGTGTGTGTTACTTATATGTTATCCTGTGTGCAAGGGTTCCTGTGAGCACTTGGGTTCCTGGTAGCACTAACCACGCTGCAGCACCCCTCTGGGCCTATCACCGGGGGAACGACCTGTCAGACCAGCAGCCCAGACTATCCTCACCACTAGAGGCTCTAGTGAACACCTGGTGCTGACATAGATTCCGGGCCCCCGGTGAAAATCCCTTTGGCCAACTGTAACAGCAGGAAGCTTATGGTAAGACTCAAGTTTCTGAGAAGAATAGAATGGGAATGGGCCTTCAACAATAGATCATCCAAGTAGGGTATGATGGTCACTCCCTGGATACGCATAAGACCTGCCATCACCGCCATAATCTTGGTAAATACCCTTGGGGCTGTAGCTAGGCCAAAGGGCAGAGCTCTGAACTGGAAGTGGTCTTTGCCGATTGCAAATCGCAGTAGACGTTGATGTCCCTCCTATATTGGGACATGAAGGTAAGCGTCCTTTTTGTTCAATGACGCTAGAAATTCCCCCTGTTCCATTCTCGCAATCACTAATGTTAGCGATTCCATCTTGAAAGATGGGACTTTTATTTGTTTGTTTAGGGACTTTAGATTCAGAACTGGCCTGAATGATCCGTCCCCCTTTTCCACCAGGAAAAGATTTGAATAAAAACCCCCACCTCTTTCCAGAGTAGGTACAGGGACTATCACTTGCGCCCCCAGTAAACTCTGAATGGAATCTAGAAGGGCCAAGCGCCTGAGTCTGCATGTCAGAAGATCCGTAGATAGAAACCTAGAGGGTGGAACACGCCGGAAGTCTATTATGTAACCCATCATTACAATCCCCCGCACCCAGGTATCAGAGGATGACAATAGCCACTGGTCCTGGAACCTCAATAGGTGAGCTCCAACCCCCAAATCCTGGCCAGGGACCCCGTCATGCTGATGCAGGCTCCACCGGCTTGGTTGTTGCACGTTTGGCTGAGTTCTTACCTCTATGGAATCCTCCTCTAGAGGAGGTGGAGCTTCCTCTCACCGGAGCTCCTCGTGTGCCCCAAAAGGTACGAAAGGAGGACCGGAAGGACAGAAACCTCAGTTGTTTGGGCTTTGCTCGACTAACCAGTAAAAATGGGCTTTTGCCTCCTGTAGCCATCTGAATAATTTTCTCCAATTGAGAACCAAAAAGAGTAACTCCATCATATGGCAGAGATTCTAAAGTACGCTTAGAATCCGCGTCTGCAGACCATGAACACAAACAGCGCCTAGCGGCAATAATGAGAGCTGATCATTTAAAAGTAATGGACGTAGCATCTAATGATGCCTGACCCACAAATTCTGCAGCCTCTTTAATGTGTTCAGTCAGAAGAATCAATTCCGCCCTTGGTCTATTTTCTTGCAAGCCTTTTGCTAAGTTCTCTGCCCACACCTGAATAGTCTTATTAACCCAGGCTGTGGATACGGCTGGTCTCACCAAAGTACCTGACACAGCATATGCTGAACGTAATAAAAATCACATTTTTTTATCTGTAGCATCCTTAAGGGACACTGCGCCCTGCACAGGGATAACTGTGGACTTGGTTAAATGGGCAATAGGAGAATCCACTACCGAAGAAGTCTGCCATTTAGCATACTCCTCCTGAGGTAATGGGTACATAGATTTGAATTTAGAAGGCACCGAAAACTTCCTGTCTGGTTTCTGCCAAGCTTCCGTAAGAAGCTCTAAAATCTGAGGAGAAGGAGGAAAACAGGCAATCTCCTTTTTCTATTTTTTAAACAAAGAGAAACCTGCTGAATCAGAAATCTCTGGATCCGAAAATCCTAATGTATCTCGGTACCCGCACTACATCCTGAACTCCCTGAGCCCATGAAGAATCTCTGGTCTCTGGAGACTCATCCTCTGACTCTACAAACTCTCCCTCCTCTTGTGATGAGTCCTTTGACACATCTATGTGCGTGAGCTCAGAGTCCTGTAGCCTTTTCTTACTTAACCTCTTGTAAAAAGAACTTAGGAGACATTCTAGGGAGGAAGAAGCCTTAGCTAGGCCCTGAGCTGACTCTGCCAGCGACAACACCATCCCTATCTCAGCCTGGGGCACTGCACTAGTGGACAGTACCAGCAATGTTGGAGGATGTGGTGAAGTAGTCAAAATAGGTTCACTTACCACTCTCTGAGACATTACCCGGGTAAGCTTGGCAATTAAGGTGGAGAGAGACCGAAGCCATGCTGGTTCTTCCACCAGAGCTGGAACTGCTGTAGGTGAAACTTGGACGCGGGCCCTAGCCTCACAAGTCGCGCACACTGCCTCTGGGTCTACCTGTCCACTAGGTAATTTGTCGTTACATTTGGTATAGGTACAATGCAATGCAGCTCTTGCAGCAGAACCCTTTTTGGCTGTCCCTTTTCCAGACATATTTAAATGTTACCTAACGCTATTAATATGTAATTACTAATAATTAATTTATATATATATATTTTTTTTTTCACCCAAAATTCTTATTAAAACTCCTACAAATAGTTAATACTATATAATTAACTAATGTGAGAAAATATTTCCTCAAACCTAACACTAAAGGGCGCCAAAGGGACACAGCAGGGCAAAGGATCCCTATGGAAACAAAGACACCGCACTCCGTGCAGCACCTCAGACTTAGGTAAATTTAAACAGCTGCTTTGGCACCAGAACATAGGGGGAGGAGACCACCTGTGTAGGAAAAGTCTCCTCCCCTTCTTACTCACAGTTTAATGGCTCCCTGCTGGATTCTGCGATCGCAGCCTGCAGCTGTACTCTCCACCTGGGAGAACAGGCTGTGGCTGCGGTCCCCCCCTGCCAAGGGTTCTCTGCTGGCAGAACTTCTCGGCGGTGCGGGGGAAGAGGGGACCGGACCGCAGCATATCAGCGCTGCCGGATCATGCTGCTAATGGCGACTGTCAGCACGCCTGCCGCTGACAGTCGTCGGCAGTCTCCTGTATAGGAAACTGCAGCAACCCCTGGGATGTGAGGGAAGCCCACAGGCTACTCACTCCCGGCTCTGGGACCCGGACCTGCGGAGGGGTCCCGGAGCCCTGCAATTCTCCATAAAGGAGCCTTGCACAATTAAATAAATAAATAAAATAAATTAATAAAAATAAATTAATAAATTAATAAATAAATAAAACACTGATAAGGGGCAGAGCCACTAAGAAACATGCCCTACTCCACAGGGCACTTACTAAAAACTGGGTCTTCTCCCTGGGGGAGGGGCATAGTAGGGGAGGAGCACCCAGTTAACACTTTAAAATCTAAAAGTGCCCTGACTCCGAGGTCCACCTGCTATACCCCATTGTGTAGCAGTGTCCCCCAATGGATGACAGAGAAAACTTTATAGAATTCATATGCAGATCACTTTTGTGCCAGTTTTCAAACCTTTTAAACTTACTTCCAAAGAAAACTTATTTTTATAGATGTCTTAATTTGAAAGGTTCTCTTTAGCCATTTGAATGTCATTTTGAGAGGCCACCTCGTCTCCCCTGAACTAACTGTTTGGCACTTTTCCATTGCTACGCTCGGTCAAGAAAAAAATGAAAAGTACAGGTAATTGTTACATGAAAAGTAAATAGAATTCATATGTAGATCACTTTTGTGCCAGTTTTCATACCGTTTAAACTAACTTCCAAAGAAAATTTATTTTTAAAGATTCCTTAATATGAAAGGTTCTCTTAAGCCATTTGAATGCCGTTTTGAGAACCCATCGCATGGCCACTTCTTCTCACATTAACCAACTATTTGGCACTTTTTCCATTGCTACGCTCGGTCAACAAAGAAATGAAAAGTACAGGAAATTGTTACATGAAAAGTAAATAGAATTCATATTCAGATCACTTTTGTGGCAATTTTCATACCATTTAAACTTTAATTTAACTTCCAGAAAAAAATTATTTTTATAGATGCCTTACTTTGAAAGGTTCTCTTTAGCCATTTTAACATCATTTTGAGAACCCAAATAGATTCAATCTTACAAAACACTTCCAAAGACACAACAAGAATTGGATTCAAAAACATGCATGCAGAGCACAATGGGTTAGCACTAAGATAAATTACAGGATTTGGTTATAGCGCTAGGGGTACAAGCAGCAATTGCAAATCACCTGAGGATCTACCAGTCCTCTAAAAGTATCAATTAGTAAACATATAATGGTGAAGATACAAAAGCACTACTATTATCCTGCAGTGTTGACAATAATATGACAAGGCTGATATGGAACAGTATGGGGGGGGAGTCAAATGCAGAGTCTCCTCTTCTATTGTACCCTTCCACAACCAAATGACTGAAGGGAAGAAAAATAGAGAAATGGGTTAGCAGTTCAGCGCTTTAACCACTCGGCCACCTCGTCTCCCATGAACTGGCTGTTTGTAACTTTTTCCATTGCTACGCTCGGTCAAGAAAGAAATGAAAAGTACAGGTATTTGCTACATGAAAAGTAAAGTTTAGAGTTAGGCATCAAGGCTTAGAGGGTTATGGTTAGGCTATGCTACATGGAGGGTAAGGTCTGAAGATGGGGATGGTTAGAGTTATGCTGCAGGAAACAGAGGGTTGAAGTTAGCAAAGGTTTATGGGTAGGTAAAAATACTTACCTGCCAGTGGATGACTCTTTGCACATGCAGGAGTCACATCATCGTAATTGCTGGCAGTCTACATTTAGCTGACGTAGAATGATCTTTTTTGAAAAAAAAACAAAAACTGCCTAATGCTGTCAAACCACATCCATCCTGTTTAATGACTTGTTGAATAAACACACCTGGCTTTCAGGACATCCAAATAGGACAGAAGTGCATATCCTTAAGAGAGAGACTATTCAACTAATAGTAGCGGTGGTTGAAAGGTGGGTGTTTGTGATAGTTGAGATTTTGGCCATTTGGAACACAAGCAGACACATAGGGGCTGATTCAGAGATGCGATTGCGAAAAGATCGCAAATATACGCATCTAATGTTAAGATCTTAGCAGGTTCCAGCCCACTGCATAAAGAGTCACTCCCCTTGCAAACAGCGGTGGATCTTAAACTTAGACCACCATTGACTAGCCCTAACTCTACGCTGTCATTTGGGATCTTAAGTGACGTGGTAGCGTTCATTTAAGATCCTAAGTGTCAGCCCGCGCCCACTTTCCCTCATTTCCCTGCCTCCCCCCGCCCATTTCCATGCAAATCCTTAAGATCTTAAAGATTCGCAGCACTTAAGATCTTAAGTGCTTGCATGCGATTCAAACTTACGCTCTTAGCGAATTTACGCTCCTAACGGCTACGTAGACGGCGTTGCACTATTACTACGCATGCGCAGTTTTGCGAATTTTCTAGGATCTTAAATATATGCTCCTAAGTGCCGTGGAAATCGTATCTCTGAATCAGGCCCATAGTCCCCTTTCTTTCTATAGTTTGACTGACTTGCTTGCACATATTGCATCATGAAGCTCTGTCCCATTAGTCAACTTTTTAATACATAACAATGGTCAGGGCCGCCATCAGTGGGGGGGGGGGCAGTTGCTCTGCAGCAACAGGTATTGACTGTATCCTTCCAGCTGTTCCACAATTTCTGACGGCGGCCCTGAAATTAGTAACCATGGGACGACATATTTTAATGCACTCCGCCTCCTGCTTTCTAATGTTGTGGCCCACAGCAGTGGAGCGGTAAATTGATTATTAAAGCTACTGGACAAGAGGGAAGAAAAAGAAAAGTAGGAAAGTATGTGTCATGATTCCTTCAGTTCTATGTTCACTGCACATTTGCTGTTGTTTACATTCTGCCTGTCACATGATTTCCTTAGTTCAGCCCTTCCTGGTTTTCTCCCTCTGCTGTGGGCTCACCTCTCAGGTGCTGCTGATTGCCTTGCTTGATTCCCTCTCCACCTGGCCTATTTAAGTCTCTATCAGACAGCACTTTGCTGTCAGAGCAACAGCTATCCGGTCTGCTAAATTGCATTCATGAGTCCGCTCATGTGCTCTGGTTCCTGCTTGTATATCATCATCTGGTTCATGGATCTCTGAGAGTCCTGCTCTTGTTCCTGTATCTCCAGCCTTATTATCATTCCAGCCTCTGTAGCAGTGTCTCCACTACCTGCAACTACTACCTCTGCTGTCCTTGGATCTCGCCTCACCGTCCCAGTGTCTGTGCGCTTGTCCAGAGGGCCGCAACCTGCCCCTTGCCTGCAGCCAAGTCCATCGCCACCATCAGGGGCTCGGGTGAATACCTGACTTGGGGTTAGACTCTGTGCTACTGGTCCGGTGTGGTCTGTTTCCGGGCCAGCGCTGAGCTCGGTGAGTGACAGTATGAAATACACTGACACTTGTTTTAAAACCTACTCAAGAAATGTCTTTTGTTTTTCTTTTTTTAAAATAGGGTGTTTTTTTATTCAAATAATAACCAATATAAATTGTTCCTATGAATTGTGATAGGAAATATTTAAAGTTACTAGCCTGAAATTTTTAATGTAGCTCCTTTTCCAAACTACAGTATGTCCACTCTCTTAAAACAACTTCTTAAATAATTATTTTTGGACTACTGCCATTCACCTGGTATTTTAAAGACATTACTTACTTCCAGCCTACTTTAGTGGCAAGCGGAAGGATTTCTAGGTTGTAAACAATTCATCACATGAACTTAAGTATGTTTATTTTTATCTCAGAGAAGTTATATCCAAATTTTTCATCAGATTACACTCACCCTGTTTTAAAATGCACATAAAACCCCTCAGCTCCTGGACACAGTCATTCTGAGATGTGTATTGCTTACAGTCCGGCACCTTATCATGTTCCAACACCGCAGAGTAGCTGAGTTTATTTATAGGCAGTAAAAGTAGAAACAACTTTGTTTCCTGTTGCATTAAATAACAACCCTCAGGAGGGTTTCCCAGACAGTTTGTAACATATGTCTTTATTAATATCTACTCCCCTGTCATGTAACAAGCAAGCAACAAAGCGTGTTTTTTTGACAGGTAAAACTTGCTACGTGATTCTTTAATTACACACAGAATGTTTGGAAACACTTAGCAATATTCATATCATATAGCCACTTTATCAGAGACTGGCAAATCATCTATCTATCTATCTATCTATCTATCTATCTATCTATCTATCTATCTATCTATCTATCTCATATCTATCTATCTCATATCCTATCTATCTAGCTCATATCCTATCTATCTATCCCTAAGCTTACCGACCCTCCTGATTTCCATCCCTGTGTCTCCTGTTTGTTCACCCCCTTCCACTTTTACCCCTTTCACATTACCACCAAATACCCGGGATTTTCATAAAAAACCCGGCATTTTGCAAAAACCCGGGTTTTTGGTGGTGATGTGAAACCGCCAC
>WWET01000713.1:11956-22392 GCA_011038615.1 Limnodynastes dumerilii
AGGCCACAAATGTGCATGTGTCTGCTCAAATGGTCAGAAACAGACTCCATGAGGGTGGTATGATGGCCCGACGTCCACAGGTGGGGGTTGTGCTTACAGCCCAACACCGTACAGGACGTTTGGCTTTTTGGCATTTGCCAGAGAACACCAAGATTGGCAAATTCGCCACTGGCGCCCTGTGCTCTTCACAGATGAAAGCAGGTTCACACTGAGCACATGTGACAGAGTCTGGAGACGCCATGGAGAACGTTCTGCTGCCTGCAACATCCTCCAGCATGACCGGTTTGGCAGTGGGTCAGTAATGGTGTGGGGTGGCATTTCTTTGGGGGGCCGCACAGCCCTCCATGTGCTCGCCAGAGGTAGCCTGACTGCCATTAGGTACCGAGATGAGATCCTCAGACCCCTTGTGAGACCATATGCTGGTGCGGTTGGCCCTGGGTTCCTCCTAATGCAAGACAATGCTAGACCTCATGTGGCTGGAGTGTGTCAGCAGTTCCTGCAAGAAGAAGGCATTGATGCTATGGACTGACCCGCCCGTTCCCAAGACCTGAATCCAATTGAGCACATCTAGGACGTCATGTCTCGCTCCATCCACCAACGCACCACAGACTGTCCAGGAGTTGGCGGATGCTTTAGTTCAGGTCTGGGGGGAGATCCCTCTGGAGACCATCTGCCACCTCATCAGGAGCATGCCCAGGCATTGTAGGGAGGTCATACAGGCACGTGGAGGCCACGCACACTACTGAGCCTCAATTTAACTTGTTACACAATACGACCGCTATTCGCTCATGACGTCCAGGCGACCGGAAGCTGTCATACTGGGCATGCGCGGTGCAAATTTTTTCACGAATTTTCGCTTACGATGAGCGTACGCTCGCTTGCGGCCGTAGCTCTGGATCAGGCCCAAGGTGGCTACAAAAGCAATGACAGCAGTCATGTTTGACCAGTTGTCCGAAATGGACAGAGTGATGCAGCAACAGGAGGAGGTCCGCATTAAGTCCTATTTCAAACATGAGCGTCGGCTGCAGCAAGCCTTTCTTGACCGCATCACTGATATAAATAGGGAGAACAGGGAGCCCAACATGGCTTTCATGCGTGAAATGATACATTCTATTCGGAGCAGCAACCATGTCCCCGCTCCACCAAACCCACCCCCGCCTCCAACTCCACCTGCCTGGGATGGCGGAGCTGCGCCGCACATGTGGAATGATGAAACCCACGGTGCCCACAGAGGTCACGACTATGTGGATCTGCAGGAGGATTATGGGTCAAGTAACCAACCATCATACAGTGGTGCGCCACAACAACGGCCATGTGGTGCGCAACAGCGCAGTTCCACTATGAAGCAACCTCCATTGTCTGGTTCTCCGGCACCCTTGCCTGCCTGACAGCAATGTACAGTTTAACCAACAGCAAGCATTGTCTGGTGGGCACTGCCAAAGCACCTTACCACCACATCAGCCTCCATTCTCTGGTGCTCCGGGCCCCTTGCCTTCCTTCCAGCTGCAACAACCTCCTCCACCCGCTGGACATCACAATAGTTCAAGCTACACTGGAATGCGCCATCGAGCGCACCACCAAAAACACCCACCTGATGTTCCTTCACAGGACATAACATATTGTCAATTATAGGTTTTCGTTAATAATTTTTATTTTTTTCTTTAGTGGTGCCTTAAGATTTATTAAGGCATGAAGACCGCTTTTGTTGGTGCTTGTAAATGGTACCGTGTTATATGTTAATATAACAGTAGTTGTTGCACTTTTTCTATAAGTGTTGTTTACATTTTTAATTAAGAAAACATATATAGCATTTTGTGGTGCCCTGACAATTCTTAAGGCATCCATATTGTTTTTTTTGCCAGCTTTAAAATGTAACCTTTATATATGTTACCATAACATATGTTTGTACACTGTTCTAGTATTGTGTTTTACATTATTTCAAACCATCGATATAGCACTTGTTTTGGCATAATTACTGTTTCTTAAGATGGTGGAATATGTTACCTTTATCTATGTTGATAAAACATAACTAATTTGCACTTGTACACCAAAGTTTTGTACTTTTTTATGTTATGAGAAAGATCATGACATAAGGCCTATGTTTAATGTGTTGTTTATTTGTGTACAAAATTTTGCACTAGTTAATAACAAGCATTAACTATCCATAAAGAAAATGTTGTTCAATAAAAAGGCTTTTGATCAACAAAAACATCTCTTTATTTTCTATACATTAAAAAAGCGAAAAAATGTTTTGGGATAGGGTGGATCTTATGAGCTCTACGCTATAGTGGGGACGTTCAACTTCTCTTGCCTCTGACTCAGGGGGCTCCAGTTCATTATAGTCCACAAGGTTCCATTCTGGTAAAAACTGGTCCCTCTGAATCTCGCAGATGTTGTGTAATATACAACAGGCTGCGACTACGTGAGGCACTAAGTGATTGTCTATATCACATCGCTTCATTAAACACCGCCACCTGCCTTTCAAACGCCCAAAAGCATTCTTCACCACCATCCTAGCGGAGCGGAGACTGTGTGTAAATCGCACTTGTTCAGGAGAGAGGTGATGGTGCTGGTTGTAGCCCTTCATAACCCATCTTCGCAGGGGGTAGGCAGCATCTCCAATGATATGCACCGGGATCTCGACACCGCCAACAAAGATGGACTTTTGCAAAAATAGGAAAAAGGGTGTAAGTACATCATAAAGGTTTTCTGTATGTTATACAATAGCTGCAACGGGCACACAACACAATGAACATTTGCAGAACCTACAGCAGTGCATTACACTACCATTACACGCCTTCCTGCATGCGTCAGGCTAAAATAAATTTGGTGTTAATAGCACATACTCACACTCAAAAAGATAAATATGGCAATTTACCTCTCTCGGAAACAAGTAGCCATCTCTTTCCACCTCAGCCAGATGGTACAGGTCTGAATTAGCCAACACACGGGCATCGTGGGACCGTCCGGGCCAGCCACTAAAGACATCGGTGAAGCTACGGGGGGGGAAATGGATATAAATAATTACATTTAAATGCAAAAACACATACGCAAAACAACGGCACATCGTATATCGCATAACACACTTACCAATACTTATGGTCCACAACTGCCTGAAGAATGATCGAATGCCAGCCTTTGCGATTATGGTAATCCGCAGGGTTATGTCCTGGAGCTAAGATGGGGATGTGAGTACAGTCTATGGCTCCAGCACACTGGGGATAACCGCGTCTCAAAAAGCCGGCTACGGTGTCATCCAGACGCTGACCATGAGGCAAACAGATGAACTGATGGTACAGCACTTCCAGTAATGTGTCTGTGACTTCACGCACAAGCTTGCACACGGTGGATATTCCGACGCCAAACATACTTGCAATGGTGCGGTACTCGCCTGGGGTAGCGTACCACCACAACACTATGGCAAGCCTCCTCCATGGTGGGATTGGAACCCGCAATCTTGTGCGCTGTCGGGATAATGCAGGGGAAACGAGGTCCAACACATACTTGAAGGTCGCACGTGACATACGAAAGTGCACCATCCACTGCTGGTCTTCAAAGGCTTCCACAGTCGCCCAGAAAGCCTCACCGTGACCACGGTCTCTGGCCCACAAACTCCGCTCTGTCAGTGTGCTGAACCTCAAGATGGACATGAGGCTGGACCTGATGTATGACCTCCTCCTGCGCAAGTACTGATGCCGAGCGTGTTGCCTCTGCGTCCAGAATTGCGCCCTTTTCCTCTGCAAATCACTGTGCAACATCTGACACAGTGTCAGCAGCTGGAACAAACTTTCATTTGCTGTTGAAAACAGCAAAACACACCACAAAACCATGATGTCAGGGTTACAGAGCACTAGCTCGTCAGCCATCATCAAGGACAGTGGAAATAAAATGGCCACTGGATGCTGACATCATCTGTATGTGCAACAGTAACGTCCCCTTTAAATGACGTCACTTTTTAAGCCAATCAAAGCCACTATCTGGAATGATTGACACTTTACTTTAAAGGCAGACCCGGGTTTTTTTGTGGTAATGTGAAAAGGACAGACCCGGGAAATTCCCGGGTTTTTGGCTGGACTTATAACGCGGTTTTGAAAATGACACGGCAATGCTGCCAGAAAAAACCCGGGTACAAAATACCGGGTTTTTCAAAGGTGGTGATGTGAAAGCGGTATTAGTATGTTAACTCTTATGAGCAGCTCCCTGCTCCCTCTTGTCCTCATTAATACCCACCGTTTCTTTCTACTGTCTATCTCTCCCCTTATCCATCTGCTCTTGCACACATAGGGCCAGATCCAGAGCTACGTCTCCATTACGTTTCAATGCGGAGCATATTTTCTATGCACTCCCCTCAGCCGTATGTACTTTTGCCAAACCCTACCTTAACTTTTCAAAGCCTAACTACTGACGTACGTACAGGCTGCACGTACATAAGTGCCTAAGCACACCCATACTGTTGGATTTAAATGCATCCCCCCAACTCTGAAGCATAATCACGGGTGTCGTATGTCTGGCACGCCCCTTTGTTCGAAGTTACGCTCTTGATACTAGGCTGGTACGTACGTTCAGTTACATGACGTAACATCTGTCGTGCACATGTGCAGTACATACAAAATCACGTTTTTACGTCACCGGCTAGCATAAATACGCTAGTGGACTTAGTTCTGGAACTACTCCATATGTTGCATGTTTATTTTTTCTACATATTATTCTGTTATTTTTGTACTTTATTTTATCTTTGTATCCCTATTTTTACAAATTTGTACCCTGTCTGTAATATATTGCATTGTATATGTAATTAATGGCTTTCCTCTGTACGGCGCTGTGGATGGCACCTTATAAATAAGATTATTAAGATATTTGTATGACTTTCAGCTGTCTATGTCACCACCTTGTTTTGAGCTGTGTCTTCTGTCCCTCTGTGTGGTTCTACTAAACCTGTCATTCATTCATTCACTCACCAGGCCCCACTTAAGCTGGCCATACACTAAGGTGATTATCGATCCCAGCAGGAGGTGTTACATCTACTTACCAATCACCTTGGTATTTTCTTTGTTGTTCCACATGTTTCATGTTTATTTTGAACAGTCTCTTTTTACCTTTGTTTTTAAGGAGGGAAACCTTATGAGGAGAGAGAATGGGCATCTAAGTGCCATTAAGAGACTTCTAAAGGACATTACTAAGGCTTCTTGGATTTTATTGGTGTTTTATTATTTTTTTTTTATAGACCCTGGGCCAGATCCTGAGCTACATACGCTAGCGTTTTACACTCTTTTACACTCTGCCTCTGTCGTAAAATTGCCAATTTGTATGTACTGTGCATGCGCGAGCAGATTTAAGAGTTAAGAAACATAACTCTGATCCTATGTAACCTCAGCGTAAATACGAATGAAAGGGCAGGTCATCCATATGACACTTGGAAATACGCTCTGTAGGCGGAGGGAGGCATTTAAATCGTACAGTATGAGCCGGTTTAGGCCGTTACATATGTAAATTTATTACGTACGTACTTACGCTTAAAAAAAGTTAGGTAGGGTTTGGCAAACGTTAATTGAGTAAATTACGTACGAGTAGGTGGAGTGCCTAGGGGAGTGAATAGTCCTTAAAATAGCGTAAATACGCTACGCCAACTAACGTAAAAAGAACTTAGGTCTGGATCTAAACCCTTGTCAGGTCATGTGGACGACATTTAAATATTGTGTGTGTGTGTCTGATCCAGACCTGTCACTCCCCTCCATCGTTCGGAGTATGGACCTGATTCAGAGTTTGAAGATAAAAGAGGAAAGTTGCTTCTGGGCAAAACCATGTTGATTTCAGGGGAGTCATTTTATCTGTTGCAAAGAGTATTAGGGTTGAATCTGTAAGTGTCCAGATTCACTACCATCCAGCGGGGAGTCTAGGGGACGTGTTTATATGGATCCTCGCGCCCACGTAAAACATGCGGGGTCTGGATCTGTGCCTATCTGTGTGCAGTAAGCAATAGCAAAGATATATCCCCGCATGCATAGAATTAAATTAATATGACTCCCCTGAAATCAACATGGTTTTGCCAAGGAGTAACTTTCCTCTTATTTTCAGACTCTGAATCAGGTCTTATGTGTCCAGAACCCTACCTTAACTACCCGCACACTCCATGTCCGTCCGAACAGGATTAGGGATTAGGCTTCCATATATGAAGTTTCGTCCACCCCTCTTCTCTGTACGGATCTTCAAGCATCCAGAGCTCAGCTTCGATTCGTTGCGTAACGTCTGGCAGGTGCATGCACAGATGTTACTTTTTAGTGGACATATGCAAAAGGATTGTGTAAATCTCCTAATGTTACTAAATGAGGATCAGACCCTGTGTGTTTTACCTGTACCTAACAATTCTTTTCCAGACCTGCTACTGCACATCCATTTTGTAGAATGCTATTCATAACTTGGACAAATAAGTATTTCACATCCCCCTGATATTTTAACTTTTTTTCAATAATAATAAATAAAGGACATAAAATTACATTTTATTGCTCTATTTTTATTCATGCCTATTGTCAAATGACAGCAGTGTTAATGACCCACCTATTGCCATTCTGTTTTCTTCCTTTTTTTTTGTTCATTTGCACTTTGTAATTATGGAAAATATTTATTCTGATATCCCAAAAATCTTATACGTTGCAACAGAGTCTAACACTGACAGCTCAGTATGTCTGATTCTGATTTTGCCAAGACATGCCGGCAACAGATGTGAAATAGCTAACGAATGCCTGCAGCAGAGATATTTAACTCCCAAGCTGTTATAGAAGACTTACACTTGAGGCTAGTGGCCTGGATTTATCAAAGGTTGCTTAGAGAAAACTATTTATCATACACTAATATCACCACACACTAGGTGGCTGATAACCATATTGGCACCACTCACATCTCCTTCTGGGACGGATAATCCTGGTTTGAGAGGAAGGGGCTGCTGAGATTGATAGGAGGCCCTTGCATGCTGAATGGCTCTGCACTGATATTAGAAGCTTGACCTCGATGTATTTTATGCATGCCATGTGATCAAATGATCGCCAAAACATTCCTGGTATGATTATTAGCAGTTACAGTTTGGAAAACCCATCCTGACCACTAAACGCAGCAATTATTGGTCCAATCACCTGATGATAAAATGATTGAGCCAATAATTGCTGTAGTGTATGGCCAGTTAAGAGATCTTGGATCGTATTCATACTTATGAAGCAGCTGCTTCTTAAGTACGGTCTTTTACGAAATTACTTACTACGCATGCATAGTAGGTCATTTACGCAATATGCATACCAGTTAGGTATGTAGATTGCCTCTGTGCAGTATATAAACACTGCATGGAATAGTTTAAGAAGGAGACATACTAATGCCGCCTTGGGGAGTGTTTAGTTAGACATGAGAGGGGGGAGGGATTTAGATTAGCTGGAGAGGGCAGGGGGTCTACTCTGCAGTGTTAAGGTTTTTAAGGTGTTTTTCTTTATTTATTTTTTTACACTAATCACCATGTAATAACCCAGGATGAAAAATCCAGGTTATTGCAGGGTGGTGATCTGAAAGCGGATACAAGTTATAAAGAATTTACCTGCCTTGTGACATTCCTTTCACATGCTGATTATCCTTCAAGATCAGTTACCAGTACTGTGTCCTCCCTCTCCCCAGAGGCATCAATATAACCATATTGGGCCAGATCCATAGGTTTACTGCTGTTGTGGTCAGAATTACTGCCCGCAGCGGCAGTGGAGTTCTGTTAGCAGTTTGCAGGAAATGCTAAGTTTGAAAAGTGAAAGGGGAGTTGTCTCCTCTCACATATACGGGACTTACGTACCCAGGACCCTATGTTAATATTTACGCACCAGCCTCACAGAAAGTGGAATTGGTGCATAAATAAGGATCATATGCAAGGGTTTAACAAGGCCCATACTGGACGATGCAACACCCACATTTCTTAAGTCTGGATCTAGTCCTTGGGCCAGACGTACGTAATGGATTCATGTACGTATCAGCCTAACCCGGCCCATACTATACGATTTAAATGCCTCCCTTCGTCTACACAACGTAACTAGGGGTGTCGCATGGATGACATGCCCCCTCGTCCGTAGTTACGCTGATGGTACGTACGTTCAGAGTTACGTGGCGTAACATCTGCCGCAGCAAATACAAATTGGCGATTTTACATCAGCGGCTAGCATAAAAACTCAAACGTACTTAGGTCTGGATCTACCCCATTGTGTGTAACAGATCTCTCTTAATGGCAGAGAGGATACAATATAAAACAAACATCAAAGATAAAAAAGATGATATTGTACTAAGCTTTAAACATGACAAACATAAAAGGCGTGTTGGATCATTTTATTAGTAAAGAGAGGTAGATAGAGCCATGTATATCTAAGACTTTTCTTATATTCATTTTGCAGTGTGATTTATTTATTTTTACAACACAATAGGACATAATACATCTACAAATGGCAACATCATTTAAAGCATCTGATTCCCAGAGGGCTTATAAAAGTGCAGTTATCTCACTTCAATATTAATTGTCTTCTTAGAAGTGATACATAAAAGTCTTATTAGTTTTATGACATTTTCCTTGTAAAAACTGGAATTTCCTGCAGGCTGCAGTTATAGTTTTGTATAATGGTGCCTCCATCGAACACCTGTGACGTATTTGTGTCCATCCACTTATAGTCTTTTCCAGGAAGGAAAATATCCCGCTGAATGTGACCTTTTTCTGTGATGGGGGCTATCAGCATCTGGGGAGAAGGGCAGTAAACTCATTAGGTATGACTGGCATACTACCACAGGCCCTGTGAAAGAATTACAGATGGCATTGAATTTCCTACAGTGCAGTTAATTTTGCACTACATTGGTATTGCAAGTATTATAATTACAGCTATTCGTAGGATGACATATTAAATGGCATATACATAAATGTATTTTAAAATACAGTTCCGCAGACCTTTAAAAAGTAAGTGTAAAGAACACCTAAATCCATGGGAGTTGGCAAGCCCCTTCATAGCAAAAATAGTAAAGATGTGTAATGCTCCTTCAAATGACAATGGACAAGATCTAGAGTGTGAAATTAAGAGGAAATCAAGTGTAAAGTTACACCTGGGCAAAACCATGGGGAGCTAAATATATTTTATTCTTTTGCTTACTGCACACAGATACTTACCAGCTTAACAGATGAAACTTACCTCCCCTTGCAATTCAACATGGTTTTGCCTAGGTGTAAACTTCCACTTGTTTTCCTCTTACTTACAAACTCTGGATCCCATCCAATACTATGAACACTAAGCAGATTAGATATATCCTACAAACTAATATTATTATTATTATTTTTGTCACTTGTTAAACATAACTTGATAAACATAACTTTTTTTTATTCTTTATACATTCTAGAAAAAAATTAACATCAATTGCTTGTTTTTTGGGCTCAGTATTTAAAAGTATTCTTTATGAGATGTTATATTACATAATGAGAAAGCATAAATAACAGATGTGAAAGATCCTAAAATAAATAAATAAATAAATAAAAAGTTCTGTTGCATCTACACTAAAAGAGCTAAAACTTCTATTTTATTCACAGCACTAGTGTTGCAGTCGGTTAGTATGCAGTATTTACAGTATATGACAGTGATTAGTAAGCTGTGCTGAGATTGTGAATTCGAGCCTCACCTGGTGCAGATGTTTTACAAACCTATATTATTAAGACTATCAGTCTACAGTAGATTTTCATTTGCAATTTAAATGTGGATCCCACGTGTAGCATTTTCATTACACATTACTATGCTATGTTAGGGACAGGGGGATATGAAAGCAGCCTTCAAATATAATTAAGAAGTGCAACAAAGTAGAGGAGGGTTGAATTATTCAAAGAAAGTGCTGTATTAGAACACAAGGGCATGCGTATTACCTGAAGGAAGGCTTAGAGAAAAGGTGAAGACAGGTGGTAGAGGATAACTCAGTAGGAAATATTTAAACATGCTTAGGATAAATATAGGGATATCCTACCTCTTGAACTGAATCTAGGGTAGAGTCAAATAGGGACTAGGGTCAGTATGGTGTAAAAAATAAAATTTCAGACTGGATGGGCCAAGTGGCTCTTATTGACCTATCTAGTTTACCCATTTAGTAACCTCTGGTAACCTCAAACCCTATTTGATCTTTAATTGTTTACAAGGATACCCTTAGGTCTATCTCCAGCATGTTTAAATTGTTCTACTGTTTAAGGCCCTTTCACCTCAGATATATAGAAACATAGAAACATAGAAAGTGACGGCAGATAAGAGCCACATGGCCCATCTAGTCTGCCTATTTGTTTATTCAAAACTATACTAACCCTAGACCCTCAATTTAGTTTAAAATTTAGGATACCCTTATATTTATCCCAAGCATGTTTAAATTGTTCTACTGTATTGGCCTCAACCACCTCAGATGGGAGG
>WWET01000713.1:27809-43309 GCA_011038615.1 Limnodynastes dumerilii
CCCAGGCTCTAGACATGGAATGGGTCTGCAGGTTGCTGTGCTTTAACTCTTACTCAGTGAGACACAAGTGGGATATGCAGCAGAGATACTGAGACAGAAGATATGTGACAATTAGCAAGCAAAGAATATCTGGGAAACCAGATGCAAAGCAGCAACCAACATAATGCTTAATAGTAACCATATATAAGGAAAGGATGATATATATACCTGGAGGGTAGCCATAGATTACCTCAAGAGGGCGAGGCTTAATAACACAATTTATGCAAATCTTGTCATTAAGTCCCACCCCCGCCAATCATTCATGTAATCACTAGTGTTTCATGGAGTGGGCAGTGCTTGGTGACATCATCAAGCCCCATCCATTCCTAGTAGCTTTAGGGATTAAAATAGATATTCATAGCTGGTCGGGGCTTGTGGGATACCGGGAGAACTGTCCAAATTTCGGGAGTCTCTTGGATATTCCTGGAGAGTTGGCAACCCTGATATACAAGGTTACTAGGTGGTTTCTCTCTTAACTATTAAGCATCCAGTTATAAGAATCTACAAATGTCGACAGAGAGGAAACCTACTGATTAACTGAATGACAGGGTTTAGATGTTGTGATATACTGTATAATAGTTCTCTATAATAAGATCCCTACAGTAAATCTAAAGAGGGTTGTTCCTTCCTCTTGATCAGGGGTGGGCAATTAATTTCTATAGGGGGGCCACATGAAAAATCTGAACTGTGTTGGAGGGCCGAACCAATGATAACTTGAACTTAATTATGCTCAATATTTTCTCCCATTATAAAAAGCAGCAAATTATATATTTTGATAAGATGCTACTGGTAATCAGAAGTTTAAGAATATTCTGTAAATATTTATGTAAATTATGAATTGTGGTGTAGGTCAAAGAGGACTCACCCTGGATGCCGGTCTGACGGGATCTCTAAAGCACCCCGAAGTTTAAGCAGGAAGTGACAGGGCAAAGCAGTCTCCCGCGGGATACACGTCATCCGGCGCTGGTTGCTAGGGGCGGGGGCCGCCTGCAGTGACTGCCCGTTCACTGCGGCTCTGTAGCTTGCGACTCGCGGGCAGTCACTGGGCCTCAATTGTTAAGCTGCATCACAGGGTCTTTGTGACCTAGCGATACAGCACAGTGTGTGGTGCAGGGCGCCTGTGGGCGGAGAGCCACGGGAGCCGTGTGTGTGATATTAAGAAGGGGAGCCATGTGACTGGAATAAATACGTGCATACCTCCCAACATTTAAGAATTGGAAAGAGGGACAAAATTTTGCGACATGGTAGAGGGGGTGTGTCATGTACCTGTCAGTGGGCGTGTCTGGGGAAAGTGGATGTGTCTTGCACCATGGCGGGTCTAGTACCTGCCCCTTTTATCAATTCAGCCATCCATATGTCTGCCCCTTATTATTTCTCCAAACAGCCATATGTCCCCCTCCATGTCTGCCCCATTCATTATTTGCCAGCTTCCATATGCCTGTCCCTTTATTATTTGTCTAGTCTCCATATGTCTGCCCCTTTATTAGATGTGTGCCCCTAGTATATATTTGCCCCTTTATCATTTGTCCTGCCATCCCTATCAGCCCCTTTTTATTATGTTCAGCCATCCATATCTGTCCCTTTTTATTAGGCCCAGCCATCCATATCTGTCCCTTTTCATTATGCCCAGCCATTCATATCTGCCCCTTCCTATGCCCAGCCATCCATATCTGCCCCTTATGCCCAGCCATCCATATCTGCTTCTTATTATACCCAGCCATCCATATCTGCCCCTTTATTATGCCCAGCCATCCATTTCTGCCCCTTTATTATGCCCAGCCATCCA
Source organism: Limnodynastes dumerilii (assembly GCA_011038615.1). Taxonomy (NCBI): domain Eukaryota; kingdom Metazoa; phylum Chordata; class Amphibia; order Anura; family Limnodynastidae; genus Limnodynastes; species Limnodynastes dumerilii. The sequence goes on from WWET01000713.1 coordinate 29,635, forward strand.
TATCTGCCTCTTAATTATTTCTTTTTAATTACTTACCTTTCGGTGTCTTCCTCCGCGGCGCTGTCCAGCTGTCTCTCCATCTCTGATGAGTCACGTGGTGCGGAAGTACAGGTAATACAGGGCCACTACGGGAGCCCTGTAGGACCAAATCTCTTTTGTAGAATGGCAGTGACCGCATAGGTTCAGTCACTGCCATTCTCAGTAACAGGATTGGTCCTACAGGGCTCCCGTAGGAGCCCTGTATTTCCTGTACTGTGCTGGAAAATCCCTGCCGCACATTCTGCGCGGCTGGGCTTTACAACAAAGGAAAAACAACTTTGTCCCGAGAGTCTGGGGCGGGCGGGACAGTCCCCCCGAAAGCAGGACTATCCCACTGGAATTGGGACAGTTGGGAGGCATGTACGCGGGCCGGACAGGGATTGCCAAAGGGCCGTATGTGGCCTGCGGGCCGTACGTTGCCCAGGTCTGCTCTTGATTGTAATACAAATAAGCTGTCAGCCTCTGGCAAGCACTGGTCTCCTCCGGGCCCTGTAGCGGCTGAGCACCTTGCACCCCCTCCTTTACATATTTTTGTCCTAGGTCTGTCCCAAGAGATCCAATGTTAACGGTCAGATATATGGCCACTGATTGGTCCACACAGACATTTTTATTACAATACCATGGGATGACCCTTGACACTAGCTCTCAGCACAGGTTTATAGTCAGACCAAACCCTCTGAATGTGTTTTTTTGCGCTTGTTACCTTGCCATCTAAATGGCCAGCGTTTAGACTCTGGATCAGGATCTTAATTTCGTAGGGTTTTTTTTTTTGCAGTTCTTAAATTTCTTACCCAATCATTGCAGCATACCCATGGGGGAGTATTGAAAGACATGGCAGGTAGAAATGTGACAATTTGTAGCCACCGGATGAACAGCTCTTCATCTGTTACAAATTCACCAGCTAGCGTCCCACCTTAAAGAAAACCAAAAACATTTTAAGGAGAAATTATATTTCTACTAGGGAGCAATAAATAAGATTGAGAAAATATTGTAAAAATATTATAAAATATTGTTGTTGGAAGATAAGAGGAAAAATTGATTCCATGTTGAACTGCAGGTAAAGACACATGTAAAACAGAAGTTGAAAGAAGTTTCCTAGCTCAGTTCTACATAAAGTTTAATATGTCATGCAGGATTTGCTTGCTCTTAGAAAAAGTGAGTGCTTTATTATTATTTTTTTGTGCAAATTTTTAGACATAAAAATGATTAAAAAAGACAAAATAAAGAAAATACAATCTACTTGCTCGTATGGGACCATATTCACACTTTATAACTCATCCATCCTGTCCCTAACCCATCCCCTGTTTTTAGGAACAATATGGCACTTAAGAGCACTATAGGGCTTCCTTAAGTAACCGTGTGTATTTTCCATCTTAAGAAGAAAAATACGCACGGAGACACCCTCCTCCCGCCCTCCCTGGCTAATCTAAACCCCTCCCACTTCTAACTAAAACCTCCCCGAAGCGGCATTAGCACGCCTCCTTCTTCCTAAACTTTCTTTAAAGACCGCACGGAGTCAATCTACATACCTAAGTGGTATGTAAATTGTGTAAATGACCACACATGCGTAGTAGGTAATTTCGAGAAATTCCGCACTTAAAAAAACAGGGCTTTTTAAGTGTGAATCCGGACCATGGAGTCATGATCAATTTTACTCCATCATCCTCCCATAAATTGGGTGAATCCGGTCCATTGTACTCATTGAATTAATTACATAAATAAAGCAACAGTCAATAAAACAATTACCTACTGCATCTGGAATGAAAAAATTGGTTCCTAAGAAACTGTAGTGAAGTACAGAAGGAATAATTCCTTTTAGTCCACGATAGCTCCAGTCTGAGAGAAGTGGGCTCATCTGAACAAATAGTGGTAAGTAGTTTGACCTGGTGACAAAGAACATTTTCAAACATCTATTTATTTTTATAGTACAATTCGATACCAAAGTTTTTCACAGCTTCACAGCTCACCATGTAAAATATCTGGCTTCATTCTAAGGGAATATATTAGACAGTTGTGCCTGACTCTTTGAAGTCTATTTACAAAGGACTTCATTTTTAAATGAATGAAGCTTCTCTTCGCAGCAAGCCTGACGGTTTTGTTCATTTAATTTACTAATACTTACCCCTCCTGTGAGGTCTCGCGACGATCTCTAAGCTCATCACAGGACATTTCATTCATACTTTTTAATTTCAATCCTCAGTATGACAAACGCTGCATATACATCTCCCGAACTTGTAAGTTTTGCTTTTTGTTTTTTGTTTTTTTACAATTAGTAATATTTTAAAGGTATATATTTATTATTATGTTTTAAAAAAAACAAATACATTTTTATCTTTTTTTTTTTTTTACTTGTGTATAAATGTAAAAAAAAAAAAAAAGGAAAAGATGTTTTGGGTTTTTTTTATGTCATTTTTAACCTAATAATAATAAATATATACCTAATTGCTGTTATTAGGGGGAGGAAAAGGGGGGCACATGGGGACATTGCTGGAATACTTACCCTTGACACCAGTCTGAGGGCCCGATTCAATTAGCTAAAAATCGTTCGCCGGCGTATTTTTAATGCAATTTTGTAAAAAATTACAGCCGATTTATTTATTTATTTTTTCTATTCAATTATTTTTTTGCGTAAAAAATACGCCGCTTTTTTAACGATATCGTTAAATAAAAATCCGCCCCTATGAGAGGTGCGGATTTTTAACGCTGTCCTATCTTGTGCCCCAACAGGGCATGCTGATGCTTGTAGAACTACAAGCATCAACATGCCCATGGATGCCAGGGCATGCAGTAGCATTCCCTGTCAGCCAGGGACCGCTGCGCAGGTGCCTAGGTAAAAAAAAAACCTTCTCTGAACGTCACAAATCACCTCCTGCTAGCAGGAAGTACCCGGCGCTAATGACAGGTTATTAGCCAGTCTGAAATATCGTGAGAACGTTATTTCAGACACTGGCCAATAACCTGTCATTAGCGCCGGGTACTTCCTGCTAGCAGGAGGTGATTTGCGACGTTCAAAGAAGGGTTTTTTTATTCTCCGTTAAATTTTTTTACCTGCTGGCTGCTGTTTTAGCGCAGCGGTAAAAAATAATTGAATATGCAAATTTTTTACGTTCAATTGCCGGCGAAGGCGTCGTATTTTTTCCGATGCAATCTTTTTTTAAATATCACCGGCAATTGAATCGGGCCCTGAGCATGATCTTTGTAAAAAGAGCCCTAACTCAGAAGACCAACCATGTTATTGGCTATTCTACAAACTTTAACTGAATTCCATTCCCACTGTAATCCATAAAACCAAATTTAACAGTATAAAACCAGATTTTTCTTATTGAAAAAACTAAACTAATATATTAGTTAAATTAATAATAATGTTAACAAATCTCTGACGGTTACAATAAGTGAACAGAGGAATGAAAGGTAAATTGATCATCATCAGAAGGGGAAAATGATTTCCACTATAGGCGTTCGGATCAGATTGTAGCCAGTTTTCCTTTCTGCACACACATCCGTGTTACCCATTCAGAATGTATTATGACCCATCCAGACCTAAGAGTCTGACCCTACATCTTCCAGCAGAGGCACTGGGTTGTGATCTGAAGTGGGAATCACTTGGTATTACAATGTACAATATAAGCATCACCTCTCTCTGCGTATCAGTCCAGCATCGATGACAGTTTCTATTTGCAGGAGTGGGAAAGCTTAATGGAGCCCCTGGCTATTAGATCTCTTTGTGCAAGGAGAGTGGTTAGTGGTGCAATCGCACAAAGGCGTAAATATTCCAAACCTGCAATTTTTACTACTTTGCCTAGACATCCGATCGAATAATAATTAGATCTTAGAATCTAGTCCAATATAACCCAATAGGTCTCTAAGCAGAAAAATCATTCCATGCATGAAAGTTTAATTTTATAATAGTCAATGCCTATATACAGACATATGAGGCATCAAGACTTTGGGTCTGATCCAGATTTAAGGTCATTTTCCATACGCAAACGTACCTGAATTACGCACTACTAAGTATAATGCCCTCCCCCTGGCACTCCCCCTCACACGCATGTAACTTAGCTGACTTATGTGTTCAGAACCCTGCCTTAAGTTTTCCTTGTGTATCCCTGGTAGTATGTATCGCCTTGGCGTACATAATTGTCTAACCCAGCCAATATTGCACAATATAAATGCCTCCCTCAATTTATATTTTCGGCTTGTGTAGAGATATCCGGGGCTGATCCAGAGCTACGCCCGCCGTAGTAACTGAAAAGCCGAACTACGCATGCGCCGGACAGATATTGCCCGACGTAACTATGGCAATGCCCGATCGTAGATCGGGCATCCATAGCACCAGCGTAGTAACACTGGAGGGGCGTCCCCCAGCGTTACTACGCTGTAGTTAGTGTAGGGAGGCTGGGGGAAGGAGGGTAATGAGGCTGGGTGGGCGGCGTTATCGTAACAACGCAGCCGTCCCAGCGTAGTTACCCTCGTTTATGCCGGATAAAGTTAAGGTAGCCTTCAGCCGGCGTAAGCAAGGGTAAGTATGCTGGGGGCAGGGGGGGTGTCAGGGGGAGTCCACGATGTAACGCTGAGCCTGGATCAGGCGCATCGTACGGAGTTACGTACAAGTTACATACGATCAGAGTTGTGATGAGTAACATCTGCTGCGCGCATGCACAGTGCATTCCCACAGGAAGATTTACGCATGCTGTGTGTGTAAATTGGGTGTCATTATTAAGTATGGATCAGGCCTTATATACAGTTGCCTATTTGAAACAAAATGCAGGTCCCTACCTAATGACTCAATAAGGCAGCAGCTCTGCCATCACCCTCAGCCCATTCATGCCCTGTCTCTACCAAACACTGTACTTTACTAAGGTATATACTGGTACTGAAGTAATTGGAATTACAGTACAACACATATCCCTGTAAAAAAATAAGCTGGAGACTTATGGACAATGAAGAATGAATATAAATGATGCATTTAAAGAAAAACCCATAATATAATAGAATTTAACGTATGCAATGATTGAAAGTATGAACTGACCCTTAAAATTGGTAATCCAATGCCGGATCTAGGATAAAATGACCTACCTTGTGCTGGCTGTGATTATTGCAGGCTTTCCAAGCTTTGCAACTGCTGCAGCCAGATACTCAGTATAACGGTCACCCTCCAAACCCTTGGGAGGTTGCATTGATTGCTCTAGGAACGTGTTGCCTTCTGCTCCTTCAAATATGATGTATTCAGCCCCAAGCCTGTTCATCAAATTCTTCACATTTTTAAAATACCAGTTAGCAGCAGTTTCACTGGTTACATTTAACCTCACAGAAAACTGGTCTTTCCATTTCGTAAGGATTGGTGCCTGCAGGGAGGAGAGTAGGAAAAAAAAAAGGCATAAAATCATAATCTGCTGTCAATGATATCACCGGGGAAGGGTTGGGGGTAGACTGATTTTGGACTCCTAGCAAAGAGGCAGGGGCCGAGTCTGGATGGAGGGGTTGGACAACTAGCAGTTTAAGACAAGACTCATGGACAGAGCACTGAGGGCCAGATTTACTAAGCTGCGGGTTTGGAAAAGTGGAGATGTTGCCCATAGCAACCAATTAGAGTCTAGCTTTTTCCTTCCTATTACATATTAGAGAATGTGAGCTAGAATATGATCTCCATTTTTCCTTTTCCGCAGTTTAGTAAATCTAACCTAAGATGTTAAGTAAAAGAAGGAACAATACAAGGAATCAACATCAGGTTGTTAATGATTTTCCATCTTGCCGCTGCCTGGGCTCTTGTGGCTTCCAACAACTTGCAGCTAACTCTTGTTACTTTGAACTACCTTTACTACTCTACCTTTACAGCTTAGGATTGTTATTATTGTTTTATAAACTTACTAATATTTTTATGCATGAGAAATTCTGTATAGAGTGAATTTATTTCTACAAGATAAGGGGCTAGATTTACTGAACTGCGGAGAAGGAAAAGTCGAGATGTTGCCTATAGCAACCAATCAGATTCTAGCTCTCACTTTGCAATTACATACTAGAGAATGGGGATAAAAAGGGGTATACCCAGCGCTGTAGTAGGTGAGTTGCTAGAAGCAAAAAAGTGTGGAGTACGTAGCTATGGTGCTGTGGATTACTTATGTGTACAATGTACGGTGAGAGCACAGACCACAAGATACAGATTAGTGTCAAAATAAATTTAAGGGACACAGACAGAAATAATTAAACAGACAAAATATAACAGAAGTAAACCACACAATAGTAACAGAACAATTGTCACACCGGCGTGGGTAGGGCACATGGCCTACAGAAAACAGAACAGCCGTTGAAGTCCTTGCAGGATTGCCAGGTGCCACTACGTGGGTATACCCCCTTTTTTTCCCCATTACTATTTGAGTTTTATTCCACCCTAAACTCAGTTTGAGGAGTTTTGAGTACCTCCTCCATACCTTCAGCAGCAGAAGCAGGTTTCTATTTCACCTCTACCTGTAAGTTAATTCTGACCCCTTATCAATTTCTCCAGAACATACTAGAGAATGTCAACTAAAATCTCATTGGTTGCTTTTGGTCAACATCTCCATTTTTCCTTTTCCATTGTTTAGTAAATCTAGCCCAAGATTTGAAGGAAAAGAAGGAACAATACATAAGCAATAAGGAGTTTTTAAAAACATATTTATCTGGTCTGATTTTTTTATATTTTGTCGAAATATGTGAGAAAAATATAAACACAAAAAAATATACCATTGACCCATCTAATTTGGACTGAAGACTGAGCCAGTAGTTTTCATGCCCATTGTTCAAGTAACTTTGAAGTGGTTCGGAGTTAACACTTTGGTATGGAGATGTGGTTATTGAGAGATTGAGGTGCTTAAAAAGATGAGAATCCTTGTGATGTCTTTGTGCTTCTCTTCCTTGGTCTATGATAGTTACATGGTCCTATGAACAAATAAAAGATTATAATCAGATTTCCAATGTACCTATATATCCAGTTCTAAGATGAAAACATTTATCACATTTTTATAAATGCATAATATGTAGACGCAGGGCCGGATTAAGGTCTGTGGGGGCCCCTGGGCAACTAAATCGTGCTTCACATTAACATATATAATATGTGTCCAGCCAGCCTTATTTTTCCCTTCTGTTTGTCCAACCAGCTTTTTTGCCCCTCCTTCTGTGTCCAGTCAGCTGTATACTCTCTCTTTCTGTGTTTTCAACCAGCCTTATTTCCCCTTCCTTCTGTGTCCAACCAGTCTTATTGCCACCTCTTTATGTGTGTCCACCCATCCTTATTGCCTCTCCTGTGTTTATTCAGCCTTAATGCCCCCTCCTTCTGTGTCCAGGCTTATGGCCCCCTTCTTTATTTGTGTCCAGTTAGCCTTATTGGCCCTTTCCTTCTGTTTGTCCAACAAGCCTTTGTACCCTTTCCTTCTGTGTCCATTTACCTTTATTGCCCCCCCCCTCTTGGTGTCCATTCAGACTTATTGCCCCTCCTTCTGTATCCAGCAAACACTATTGCCCCTTTTTGTGTCCATTTAGCCTTATTGCCTCCTTCTATGTCCAGCTAACACTATTGCCCTTCTTTGTGTCCATCAGCCTTTGTCTACCCTCCATGTTCAAATCCCCATTGACCCCAACCACTTTCATTAAGAACTCTATAAAAAACCTTACCTTTGCTGCCTCTCCTCCGGCTCCATCCTCCGCTGCGCGCGCTCTGCAGAATTATGACGCGTACGTGACCTTAGGTCACGTGGCGTCTTGTGAACAGAGGCATGGCTGTGCATAGCACAGCCAGCTCTGTTCAGGCAGGGCAGACCACGGGGCGGTCGGGGCAGTCGTCCTGTGGCCCCCACACAAAAAGAGCCCCCACAAAGTGCAGTGAAAGAGGATGGATGTCAGTGATTGACATCCTCCTCTTAAGCACACCGGAATATGATGGCAGCTGCGATAAACTGTGCTTAAGAGGAGGATGTCAATCACTGACATCCATCCTCTTTCACTGCACTTTGTGGGGGCTCTTTTTGTGTGGGGGCCACAGGACGACTGCCCCGACTGCCCCGTGGTTAATCCGGCCCTGTGTAGACCTAAATGTAAATAAAGGCTTATAAATGAATCAATGAATGAATGAATGGTAATGCAGGGGTGGGTTGTGTAAAGCGAGTATGCAAGGTGAGTTGGGTGGAGGGATATTAATTATACAGTAAGGGCTGGGTTAAGCCCTTATGCTATAACCTGATTTCTGCTCTGTCCCCATTATTTTTTACCTGGAGATGGTGAGGAAATTTTAAGGTAGGGTCTTGTGCTCACATTACATTCATGTCTAGCTCTTCCTTAAAGCCCCAATAATTGGGCAGGGATTTTGAAATGCATGGGTCCTTTTTGGGTTTCAGTCTAGATCAGGCTCACTGTCCTATAGAGTGTAATCTTGTGGTCAGGACCCTCTTAGCCATCCAGTCTGTCTGTTACTACCCAGTCTTTTTTGTAATGATTGCTAAAATTGTAAAGCGCTACATAACCTGCTGGAGCTATATAAAAAAAACCCGTTAATAAATAAAATAAAAATAAATGTCCTTGAAATGAGCAGAAAGTAATATTGAAATCTTCAAGGTTTACTTTTGGTTTAATGGAATGTACACATATGGAACTGCAGTGGAAGACTTCTTTGGACATTTGCAGGTGAACAGATAGCATGAAGTGTGATCTCAGTGTGGCAGGGTGAGTAATAGCCACATGGTCTGAAGGAGGAAACTCCACCTACCCATATCAGGAGTTTGAATGTGCTCCTGCAAACCCCTCAGACCTAGTGCCTAGTGTTAGGGAGTATGTTTTTTTGCTCCCAGGACAGCTGAAACCTCAATATGTAACCTGACACCTCACCTGCTGCAAACCTGTATATACTTCTGTTTGCTGTAATGTTGTGAGAGTATTTGGACTTCATTTTCTGCATTTGCCTTTGTTTGCTGCATGGATTTTATACTGATAATAAAGCCACCAGGATGCTGGACCTTATCTGCAGCTCCTAAATTGACATACCCAACTACACTCACCTTACTAGAAAGTAACATAGTGGAATGTTCATTGAGAGATATTAGGCTCTCTCCCAGGCCATGCCTCCTTAACTTATTATAGAAAGATCTTATTTCTCTTTCAAGTTTTGCTGCAGAATCAGATACCCCATAATGTTTCCATATCGGTATCCTGAATGTTAAACAATGTGACAGTTAGTCATATCCATACACACAAAAGGACAAAACATTTTCACTTTAAGATTATTAATTATGTTTATTGTGTTTTTCTGTAATAAAGTTTATCCATGTGCACCAATTTTATACATTATCTGCTGAACAATTGCTATTCTGACAGTGATAGAGCCAATACCATAATGTTAGCTGTGTCTTTGTGGACAGGATTCAAAAGAAAAATTTTATGTTGGCACGGGTACCAAACTGAAAGGTCTAAATTAGACATGTTGCCCATTCATGATACTGTCATTTACTCTTCCGGATACCTGCTGTGCTCTGCTGTGCTTCCCCAATTAGTGGTTAGAGTTAGGAATTAGGTATAAGAATAAGGGTAAGGATTATGGTTAAGGTAAATAATTAGGGTTAGGGTTAAGGTAAAGAATTAGGTTTAGGGTTAGGAATTAGGGTTAAGAATAAGAGTTAGAAGTTAGGGCATGGTTGCCTACTTTTGCAAATGAATATCAGGGAGATTGTAAGAGCACTATCAAGGTACTGCACCAAAGGGGTGTGTCCTATAGCACCAAAAGAGGTGTGTCCTGTGAATAGCTCCACCCATGGGTCTATCTAGCACTGCCAGGAAAACTATTTTACTAAGAAATGTCAGTATTTATTGATTATTAAATTGTCAGTGAATACTTTCATTACTATCTTTATAGAAAAGCTAAAAGTGATGCTGCAGCTGATTAACAAGATTCTTTCATTACATCTTGGCCCCCATTAAATTGATCATCTCCATAGACCTCAATGGATGAAATTAGAATCAGGGAGATTACCAAACACTTCAGGGAGTCAGGGAGATCACCCAATCTTCAGGGAGTTTCCCTGATATTCAGGGAGAGTTGGCAACTATGAGTTAGGGTTAAGGTTAAGAATTAGGGTTAGGGTTCGGAATTAGGGTTAAAAATAGGGGTTAGGAATTAGTGTTAGGTTTAAGGTTAGGAGTTTACATCAACCTCATTGGAACTACAGTATAAATTCTATAAGGGAACATGATATGCAAATCAGCAAAGTAGAAGGGGACAAATAAATGAAGAAGTAATCCTAAAAAGAGTAGAAACAGATTCAGGCAACATAGGAAAAGATATAAAAACAAGTCAAATTATGCCACAAATGTAATTTAACATTATATTTATACATTTATACTTAATAGTTATCTAAACCTTCTGGAAAGATATTAAAACTTTTGCCATATAAAGTCCACCGTTTAAGACACAAATGCTACATGAAAAAGTTTTGAGTTTATCGTCATTCTAATATGTTCGCAATGGATTAGAAGATCACATAAGTACACTTGAAAAGTTGGGCAAAAATATAATAAACATAAAATAATACACATTTTAAGAGTGTCCGGCGTCTTACCTGAGAATACTGGTGTCAGGAAGGACTCTCTGGTTCCCATAAAGGTGACTTCCTATCTCTTGATGAACGGATTGAATGGTCTGACCAATGCACACAGTATATTGCAATGGAAACCTCTCCGTACTCGCAGGTGTTTCCACACAAAATGACTTATGCCTCTCAATGGACATGGAAAATTGAATATTTGAGTTGATCAGAACTGAAACACCTGGTAAAAGCAAACAAGCATAGTGAATGCAAAATACTGACGGTATATAGAGAACACATAAACAATTTAAGAAATCAGGACCGACTCCTATTCCATGTGCTGGGATTAAATCGCGGATGCTTGTCCAGTCTGTACACACATCTGTACTGCCCAGTTGGAACGCTTTTGTCTCTCCTCTCGCGTGTGGACTTTAGATGACTTACGTGTCCATAGCCCTCCGCACGGATACGCGTCTGTGCGAATGTAGATTCATTCAGAAGTCCTACAACCCCCTGCTCACTCTACATGACCATCTCTGCCGGCCTTGTGGATGTAATAGAATGCCCCATTGGCCAGTTCTAACTCAGCTCCAGACACTAGAAGGTCTGTTGCGTAACATCTGGCACACGCATACGCAGTGCCAAACAAACACCCAACTAACGCATACCACTTGCGGAAGTAATGTGTCAGATGGAGGTCTGGATCCGAACCAAAGACACTTTAGACAGTTCCGAAAAGGGCTGGAGGGGTGGCTTGTGATAAAATATTGGGCATGGCTTGGTATTACAATGTACAGTGTAGGCGTGTCCTCACTTATGCATACTGATCCAAGAGCCAGATTTACTAAGCTGAGGGTTTGGAAAAGTGGAGATGTTGTCTATAGCAACCAATCAGATTCTAGCTCTCACTTTCTTTTTACATACTAGAGAATGTCAGCTAAAATCTGATTGGTTGCTATGGGCAACATCTTCCCTTTCCCAAACCCGTAGTTTAGTAAATCTAGCCCCAGGTGTCCAAATCAATGAAAGTCAGAAAACTTAAGGTCATGGCTATTTATAAGACTATTACTTAAAATGTTATTTTAAAATCTATAATAAACTATTTAAACCAGTATTTCTCAACCTCGGTCCTCAGGGACCACTAACAGTTCACATTTTTCCAGATCACTGCTTGTTTGTTCTTACCTGTGGATCCCAGGAAGTATCTTTCTAAGACAGATCCGTATGCTTCTGGACTGGATTTCAGATTGCTGATTACAAACGGTTGTAGAGCCACGTTTAGATTGTTCATAGGCCAGCGATGAGCACTGACACTCGCTCCTCCGTACCATGATACGTTTGTCATCGAAAAGCAATCCTGAAACAAAGCAGTCAGTGAATTATATGCAAGAACTTGACCCTGATTCATACCTAAGAAGCATAGGCTTCCGAGGTGCGTATTTTTGCAATTTTATAAACTGAGCATGCATAGTCAGGCCGAATACACAATCTATGTAGCCCTTAGGTACATATATTAACTGCGTAAAAAATTTCTAGGTAAGAGAAGGCGTGCCATGGCAGCCTCCGGGGGTACTTACAGAAGTGGGTGGGGGGAGGGATGTAGATTAGATGGGAAGGGCAGCAGAGCCATTCTCTGTGCTTATTTTCCTTCTCAAGAAGAAAAATACGCACGGTTAGTTAAGGTTGCCTATCGCACTCATAAGTGCCTCAAGGCGGGGCGGGGGAGGGAAGAGGAAAGGACCGGAGAAGCAGGTGTGGATAAATGCCGTACCTATGGATTTCACACTTTAGTGGGAATCCCGTCCCTTGACTCTAAATTAGATTAATTATTTGAGAAACGATCTCTGTAAGGAGAGCCCATGGTGCAGACATGGGGGCATATTCACACCTAAGAGTGACAGACCCGCACCTAACTCACCCGTCCTGCCCCTAACCCACCCTCATTTTTAGGTACCTTATGGGGCTACCTTATCTTATCTTACCGTGCGTAGTTTCCTTCTTAAGAAGGAAACTATGGACTCACCTTTCCTCTCCCCGCCTCCCCCCATCCTCCCCGGCTAATCTAAATCCTTCCCCCATCACTCTTCTGCCTAATCATTCCTACTAAACTACTCCTTACTGGTACATAGATTGCTTAAATAACCTACCACACATGCGTAGTAGGTTATTTCCTAAATATGCGCACCTAAGAAGCAGAAGCTTCTTTGGTGTGACTACGGCCCATGGATACTGAATATGATTTTAAACTTCAAGTTTAAACGATAGAAGATGTCTAGAAACCTATAGATTATGGAAATATTTATTTACATTTTATTGTCTGCAATTAAAAAATAACTATAAAAATAACTATATTATTTTTGCTGAAGGACGATGCTGTTCTATTGATCCTGTAGCGTGAACACTGTAAGCAATGACTACAAGGGGACTACAAATGGTAATACTGTTTCAGCAAGAAGGTGTCAAGGTTCACAGTATTTAAGTGGTCCAGTCAGTTGCACCAATGGGTCTAGTAAGAGCTAGTCCACTTAACAGACCAGGTGGTATGTTCTGCAATATGTGGCTGGAGTTCTGGCCTTGGGAAGAGATTTAGGTGCATTTTGGCTCTGAGCTTATGTGACTGTTAAAAGCTTTATTGAGACCAGGTGCAAGACAGTAATACAAACCCATCTCATGTTCTTAGTCGTTTCTTTCACTCATATTATATTTAGATTTAAATGTCTCTTTTTACTCAGTTACTGATGTAGCACCTTCTAATATACTGCAAGTAGTGATTATATTTAATATGTGCATAAAGAAACAGGATGAGTTACTTGGTGTTTGCTGATTGCAATTTACAACTGGTAACAAATGCCCTCTGTGACCTGTGGAACATTAGTAGGCAACTCGGATAATGTATTAAATAACACATAGCAAAAATATATCCTGTCTAACTAGTATAACGCTATTTAAACTTGTTCTCCATCTTCCCGTTGCTGCTCAAAATGAGATTTTCTTGTTTGTTTTAGAACAAGATTTAGAATTTCTGTAGCAAAATGTCTACATTGTCTATACAAGTACTATTCTTAATAGATATATATAGATAGATAGATAGA
>WWET01000713.1:57778-73591 GCA_011038615.1 Limnodynastes dumerilii
CTTTAGTACGTTAACGCCCCCCTCCCAGCCTCATTACCCTCCCTCCCCCCGCACCCCTACACTAACTTCAGCGTAGGAACGCTGGGGGATGTCCCCTCCAGCGTCCCTACGGCGCTACTATGGACGCCCGATCTACGATCGGGTGTTTCCATAGTGACGCCAGGCAACATCTGCCCGGCGCATGCGCATTACGGCTACGGCCCCCATACTAGCGACGGCGGCCGTAGCTCTGGATCAGGCCCAATGATCATTTGGAAACCCTCCAGCATGTACCCAGCTTAAGTTAAAGTTGTTGAATAGCATTCTACAGGGAACATTAAATAAAGCTCCCAGAAGGTGGAAAATCTCTGTTATCCCAAAGTCTGGAACAACTGCCCCAAAATGTGCAAATCTGAACCTTGAAAAACTATTTTGCATTTTGAGGGGGGCATAATAATGATAGGTTTTTGTGCATGCAGGAAAATACTGTCTGTTTTTGCTTATTGCGCACAATTACTGAACAGCTTTATTGTTAAACTCTAATTTAGAGTTAAGCTACAAACACATCACCTCTCAGATCCTTTTGTTTGCACATTTGAAATTTGCCAGCCCTTCTAGTTCAGCGTGGTTTTGCCATTGCTCCCAACTCTGGATAAGCCACCAGGAACCTGGATTAAGAATTGTGTGCAACAGGCCACTTAAGCATTCAGAATGGCATATGTACTCTAAGCGTGCTTTCTGCCTGTGCGTTAATAGGGCAGGCACGCAGCAGAATGCAGTAATTAACCCATTCTGGTGCTGGGGCATGGCAACTCACCTTGTTTAGAGCATGTGTGCATGGTGGGTGGGGGAAATATTTATATCGCACAGTGAGGTCTCGGCTAAGTCCTTATGTACAATATGCCATTACAATCGAGTCCCTTAAGCGTAAGGTGTGTGCGTAAAAATGAAGGTAGTGTTCAGGGCACATGCCAGGGTAATGCACTACCCTCGTATGGAATCTAGGATACATTAGCCTTCCCTGCTGAGACTTACAAGCCAAGGGGCCAGATTTAGTAAGCTTTTGGAAGGTTTGGAAAAGTGGAGATGTTGCTCATAGCAACCAATCAGATTCTAGCTCTCACTTTCCTATTACATACTAGAGCATATAAACTATAATCTAATTGGTTGCTATAGGCAACATCTCCACTTTTCCAAACCCGCAGCTTAGTAAATCTGACCCCCGGTCTGGATCCTGTCCCATGCTAGTAATTACCCTGTAAACACACTAGTGGTTAGCTACATACCTTTAGCTTGACATCACAGTGTATTGGGGTCCAAGTAATATTGTAGCACTCAGTACCAGCTGAGAAATTGTGGTCTAGCTTAATCTTAAGGTCTGTAACTGAATCCCACGTGTAGCAAAAGTCCGTCTTATTCAGCCAACATAAGTTTTTGACAAAGTTTTGTTCCATGTCTGGAAAGTTCCCGACATCTATCTCCACAAAGGTTTTATTTTCACTCAGCGTCTGCAGTATCAATGTGTGAGTGTTCCTGTCCCATATGAGCCCGCTGACTCTTCCTTTCAGGATCCAGTTTTTGTTAGGTTGGTCCATCACCTGCCAATAGATAATGCCAATTGTCATGATAAAGAATATAGCCACCCCGACACAGGCAATGGCCCCTTTCCACGTCTCGTTCATCTCCTTATGTCCTCCATCCCAGTTCACCTCAGGTCCAGGGCTAGCGTTCCTTGTACGTGTGTGAGGCATCGCAAAACCAGAATTAAGTTGATTATTATCCTGACAATAAAAATGTGTTTCTTCCCATAAAGAAAAAACAAATCATCAAACATTATGTTGGATAAAGCATTTTCATATGTGAACTTTCAAAAGCCATCTCCCAGTCAGCACATGTTGCAATAAGCAAAGGGAAGTTATTCTTGTCTAGTTGTATTCTGTGCTCTCAGCAGAAGGAGAGAGTCTTGAAATAGCTACAAGTGGCACTAAAAGGAATCAGCTTAGAGCCGTCCCACTGCTAGATCTGTCCCAGGTGCTTTAGCCGTGACGAATGCAGCATGTGCACTGTCCCTAGTCAATGACACTACTCTTGACCCTAACGAACCCCATTTGTAAACATTACAGCACAGTGTCACATTTACAACATAAATAAATCATTGCAAAATTATATTTTTTAAATTTAATTAATTCTATTAAAATTGCACTAATAAGGATTTTGCACATCGAGAACATATTATATTAACTTACATTAAATATTATGTGTTGTATTTTAAAAGTGGGACGGGTTGCGTGCGATTAAAAAACGCACACAAATATATATTTGGGCACCTGGGTGATAAAGAATATTGGCGTTCCCCCAGGCGTTACTGAGCTCACTGACAAGCCTCAGCAGTAGTCACATAGGGACTGATCCAAACTTCCGCCGATGCGCTGTGTGTACTAACTCACAGGGCCAGATTCAATTGCCGGCGGTATTTTAAAAAATATTGCGTCGGAAAAAATACGAAGCCTTTGCCGGCAATTGAACGATAAAAATTTGCATATTCAACTTTTTTTTTTAATGCTGCGCAAAAAGAGCAGGCAGCGAAGGGGAAATTTAACGGGAATAAAAAAAAACAATTTTAAACGTCGCAAATCACTTCCTGCTAGCAGGAAATTCCCGCCGCTAATGACAGGTTATAGCAGGAAGTGATATGCGACGTTTAAAAATGTTAAACGTTAAATGTGTTAAACGTGTATGTACAAGCATCAGCATGTCCATGGATGCCAGGGGCCGCTGCGCAGGTGCTTTGGTAAAGTTTTTTTTTTTACCAAGGCACCTGCGCAGCGGCCCCTGTCATCCATGGACATGTTGATGCTTGTAGTTCTACAAGCATCAGCATGCCCTGTCGGGGCACAAAACAGGGCAGCATTAAAAATCCGCACCTCTCATAGAGGCGAATTTTGTATTAACGCTATCGGTAAAAAAAATGGCATATTTTTAAAGATGCAAAATAATTGAATAGCAAAAAAAATAGCGCCCGTTATTTTGCAAAAAATAGCTTTAAAAATACGCCAGCAAACGCTTTTAGCTCAACTGAATCGGGCCCACAGTGTATCGGCATGCACTCCCCCCGTAAATACGGCTCCACATAGTATAAGAAGCCACCCGCCTCATATACTCTATGCTGATCACTGCTGAGGCTTGTCAGTGAGCTGTCAGTAGAGCAGGGAGCTGGAGCACTTTCATGTCTTTTTTTTATTGACAGACTCTGCAGAGCTCAACAAATACAGTAATATATGAAGTGACAGTGCTGGGGAAAAGCCACCCTCTTCATATACAATATGCTGAGCGCTGCTTTGACTTGTCATAAAAAAAATGATATAACATAGAAAGCTGCTTGCTTCATATACTGTATATTGAGCATTGCTGTCACCTGGAGCGCAAGAGCTCAACATATAGTATATGACAGTGATGGCTAACCTGTGACACTCCAGGTGTTGTGAAACTACAATTCCCATCATGCTTGGTCAGGTATCTGCTATGCTTTTGCAGTTAAGGCATGCTGGGACTCGTAGTTTCACAACACCTGGAGTGTTACAGGTTAGCCAACACTGGTATATGAAGCAGGCGGTGCTAGGGAAAAGCAGCCCACTTCATATAGTATATGCTGAGCACTTACTCTTATGCTGAGGCTTGTCATTAAAAAATAACAATAATGAGATGGCAAAACTCCGCCCACACCTCTCCTTGTGCTCTGGACAGGGGCACCGCTTGCGCCACCCAAGTTACAGCCCCCAGTGGCGCACCCACATTGTTTTGTTTTTTGTATTGAAAAAAATGCCCAAAAATGGAAAATTCTGAATGGGGGCGTGGCTTCGCCAATGGGGGCAGACTGACATAGAGGAAGATGGTAATGGCCTGTGCCGCAATAGGGAAGCATGGGATGGTGAATGGGTCATAACAAATTCATCAGTGCTTATACACTGACACAAGCTCTGGTCTATTGTGTAATGTGCTTTACTTATGCATTGTATACTGCTATTAGATGTGTCCCTTCAAAATAAAACTACTATTTTAATGTGTGGAATAAGTAACTTATAAATCACCTAAAAAATATATAAAAAAACAGGACAGGACAGCCAATAACCAATGCAATTCCTTAATTAGAATTTTTATTAAAAACGTCTACTTTCACAGAGAACGTGTTTACATGTCTTGACAGTCAGATAGTACGACCATATTATCAGTATTGTCATTTCACATATTTTTTTTTTTTTATAACAGTGCTATTATATCAAGTCTCTCTTTACAATGTTAAATAGTTCTTCACATCAACCTGTCTCATTACAGTCTAAGGGCCAGATCCAGAACAACGCTTGCGAGCGAATTTACGCGTGGCGGAGTCGTAAAATCACCTTTTGGTAAGTACTGCGCATGCGCACCATAGAAAATACGCTCAGTAACGCAGCTTAATTGTGAACGTATGTGTCACGTAAAAACTTACGTGTGGGCGTGCCAATTTTACGTTAGTCCAAATTACGTCTGAAATACGTTAACTAGGCGGGAGTTTGTATTTAAAGTGTACAGTTTGGGCGTGCTTAGCTGCATAAATACGCGTTGCCCATACATACGTGTGCGTATCACTGCGGTTACATTGGCAAAAGTTAAGGTAGGGTTTGGAAAGCGTATCTTGACAAAATACGTACATTCAAGGGGTGTGCCTAGGGGAGTGTATAGAACCTACGCACACGAAAATACGCTACGCGAATAAACGTACGGCAAACGTAGTTCTGGATCTACCCCTAATTCCCTAACATACACACACTCACACACTCACAGGCTAGGGATAATTTTAGTTTTATGTGCGGTATATTGTGAGTCTGGGATTAGCATATGTGTCCAAACCCCTAATACATACCTCACAACTGTCCCAATTTTGCTTGCTTTCCCGGCTGCCTTACAGTTTGTCCTGATAAATGGGCTACACTGGAGACAGGGTTTTTTTTTTTGTTTTTGTTTTTTTATTACTATTTAAATTTTTACCCTGTGAGGTATGACAATGGGGACGGAAGCAGAGTTGAAATTTACAAGACTTAACCTGGGTACACACTGGAAGGTTTACTGATGATTACTGTGCTAATTACAAAATAGTTGTAAGATAGCTCTGACATGTTGGCATTGTGTACTGTCCCACAATACTGCAGAATTATCGAAAACTGCTTCACATTTTGTGTTCATTTTGGTAGATTCTAGTTTATTCAATCAACGATCTGTAGAAAGCTTCAGTCTGTACTGAGTCCAGGCCCGGCGACAGGGGGGAACAAGGGGGAAGTTTTAAAAAGTGAGGGGGCCCTTGTGCAGGATTTGCACATGCCCCCCCCCCTTCCCTTACCTGAGACAGGACTGTCCCGATTCGCTCCGCTGGGGGATGCTGTGCATTCCGGCACCGTTTTGGATAGCTCTAGCAAGAGCTCATACAGGAATTTCCTTTATACACATGAAGGAGGAAGAGCGCCGCGAAGGAGGAAGGAAAGAAAGATTCAAAGGTAAGGGGACAGGCTGGAGAAACATGATGAGGAATACTGATGGGGGCTGGAGGCACATGACGGGGAATACTGAGGGGGCTGGAGACATTTGATGAGAATACTGAGGAGGGCTTGAGAAACATGATGGGGAATACTGAGGGGGCTAGAGGTACATGAAGGGGAATACTGAGGGGAGCTGGAGGCACATGATGGGTGATATTGAGGAAAGCTGAAAGAACATGATGTGGAATACTGAGGGGCTGGAAGCACATGATGGGAGATATTGAGCGGAGATGAAGGCACATAATGGGGAATACTGATTGGGGCTGGTGGAACATGATGAGGAATACCGAGGAGGGGCTGGAGAGACATGATTGGAATACTGGGGGGGGGCTGCAGAGACATGATGGGGATACTGGGAGGCTTAAGACGCATTATGGGAATACTGGAGGGGCTTCAGAGACATGAAGGGGATACTGGAGGAGCTTCAGAGATATGATGGGGACACTGGGGGGCTGCAGAGACAAGTTGGGGATACTGGGAGACTTGAGACACATGATGGGGATACTGGGGGGCTGCAGAGACATGATGGGGATACTGGGAGACTTGAGACACATGATGGGTATACTGGAGGGGCTTCAGAGATATGAAGGGGATACTCAGGGGCTGCAGAGCCATGATAGTGATACTGAAGGGGGGAATTAGAGACATGATGGGAATACTGAGGGGCTGCAGAGACTGTCAGTCTGTAATTATCAGGGCGTAAGTGATGCCATCTTGAAATCACTTTATTTCCAGACATTGCATGGTCCTGGAATGTTACTTCTCCAGTCTCTGGCCTCCAGTTACACTTATATAGAGTATAAATATTGAGAGGAGAAGAAGGATGGAGGCACATGATGGAGAATTCCTGTGAAGCTGTAGGCACATGATGGAGAATTCCTATGAAGCTGGAGGCACATGATGGAGAATACTGGGGAAGCTGTAGACACATGATGGGAATACTGTGGGGCAGCAGAGACATGATGGTGATACTGAGGGGCTGCAGAGACATGATGGGGAATATTGGGAGACTTGAGACATAAGGGGAGAGATTGGATGATTATATACACTGTACACACACAAGCTTACAAGGCCGTGCTTCTATTGTATTATGGTTACAAATGTTTTCTGTTTTTAAGGCCTTTTTTAACGGCATTGTAGTTACAAGAATACTTAATTTATTGTACAGTGGTACAGTGGTCGGAAGGATGCTGTCTGTATTGTATGGTGGCCTGTATGGTATAGCAGTCACTAGGATAGTGCCTGTAAGGTACACCAAAGACGAGTGTACCGGGCCCTGAGATTTCTGTTGCCGGTCCTGGTACTGACTCACTATCTTCACTGAAATGATTCCCATTCATATTTTTGCATAGCAAGTAGTAGGTTATTTACACAATCTACGTAACACTTAGGTACGTAGATTGAGTATGTGCAATCTTTAAAGACCATGCTTAGTAGGTTAGGAAGAAGAAGGCGTGTCAGTGCCGCCTCAGGGAGTATTTAGACAGAAGTGGGTGGAGGGAGGGATGTAGATTAGCCAGGGGGGCATTCTCTGTGTGTGTTTTCCTTCTTAAGAAATAAAATACGCACGGTAAGATAAGGTAGCCTCTCCCACTCTTAAGTGCCATTGATCACCTAAAAACAGGGGGGCAGGTTTGGGGGCTGGACAGGAGAGTTAGGTGTGAATCAGCCCGCACCTAACACTCTCTTATCTCTGAATATGGTCCCCAATTGGGAGAAGTATCATCGTTTAATGTTTGTAGACCAGTGCTTTCCGAGGTTGTCATTTCCTGTTGCATAGACTCAGTCTCAGTAATCAGTCTATCAGTTACAAAATCCATACGTTCTACAGAGCATTGGTTCAATATTTGACACCAATGCACACAAAAACTTTTGTCACCTCTTCCTAATGCAGAATGGTTTCTAATCCTAAAGGCTCTTGGAATAAAGCTCTCTTTATGATATTGGGGTAGATCCAGAACTACGTTTGCCGTACGTTTATTCGTGGAGCGTATTTTCGTGCGCGGAAATTCGTTACACTCCCCTCGGCACACCCCTTGCACGGACGTATTTTGTCAAGATACGCTTTCCAAACCCTACCATAACTTTTTCCAACGTAACCGCAGTCATACGCACACGTACGTATGGGCTGGACGAATTTACGCAGCTAAGCACGCCCATACTGTATACTTTAAATACTACTTTAAATACAACCCCCCGCCTACTTCACGTATTTCACACGTAATTTGGACTGACGTAAAATCGGCACGCCCACACGTAAGTATTTACATGACACATACGTGAATGGCCCATACGTTCACAATTACGCTACGTTAATTTGCGTACTTTCTATGGTAAACATGTGCAGTGCGTACAAAACAGTGATTTTACTTCTTAAATTCGCTCCGAGGCGTTCTGGATCAGGCCCATTGTGATAATGGACCAGATTCAGAGATTGAATATAAGAGAGGATCACGTGAAATCACATGATTTCAGACATTGACCAAAGGGTATAAATATAGCCCAATGACAGTTAAACTGTCATTAGCGACGGGATGTCTTGCAGGACATGTGTAGCGACGTCTCCAAAGGGTTTATTTTTTTTATTTTTTGCCAAGATAGGAATAAAAGCTTAGAAGACTGGACCCCAGCAGAGCAGGTAAGTGGATTTTTTTTTTATTTATTTACTGTTTCTTTGGGGGGAATGTACTATATGAAACAGACGGCACTACAGATTTTATTGCTTTATATTGGGGGCATTGACATGGTGCAGCGGTCCCTGGGTGGCAGGGCATGCTGGTGCTTGTGGTTTGCCAAGCACCAGCATGCCCTGGCATCCAAGGCCATGCTGATGCTTGTTGTATAAATTATTTCTGGATCGGGCAAAGTCTTTTTTTTTATATATGTATAGGGCCATGTGTATTATTATGATTTGTCTCATCGCATGTGTATTATTTTGAGATGTATAGGGCCATGTGCATTATTTGGAATTGTATAGGGGCATGTTTATTATTATGATATGTATCATTCATCGCATGTGTATTATTTTGAGGTGTATTGTCGCCTGTGTATTATTTGGACATGTATAGGGGCAAGTGCTTTCATGAGTTATGGTACGGGCCCTATTATTTATTTATTTATGATGTAGGGGACATATTAATTATTTATTTAAGATGTGCGGGGCATATTATGTATTTAAATTAATTGGACTTGATTATTTAATGATTTATTTTGCGGCAGCATGCACTTCACTTGGCATGCTGCCACTTATGGTACTATAAGGCACAGTACTGCCCTGCAATACAAGGGCATGCTGTGCCTTATAGTACTAAATGCTACTGCATGTTAAGGGTTAATGACATATTGTGGCAGCCATTTTTAGTATAGAAATTGTTTTTTAATTTTTTTTTACATGTTTAACAAAAAAAAGTAAAAATTGCCATTGTTAAAGGAATAATAAAGGAATAATAGCAGCACACATTGTGAGCGTTTTAATATCACCAAGATAACTCACACCTTAGTAAATTCGGCGATTTTTTGGGAAAAAATTGCCGAATTTGATGGCGAATTTGATGGCGATGTTTGGCGATTTAAAGTGCCAGAGAAAATCGAGCCTTAGTTAATCTTGCCCTTGGTGGAGGCACTTCATAAGTGACAAGTAAGTGATACACACAAAGAGGTTACAGGCACAGCCCTTACCTGGAGAAAGGCGGTGTTACATATATGAATAAAAAGGTAAGTTGATATGATTTATCAGGAAGAAAATAAAACAAACTAAGAGATAAAGATTATTAACTTTTATTTCAAATATGTATTTATATAAACATTGCTATAAAAGTAGTTTATCCAGCTGAGGTGGTAGTAGGAGCTGGTAGTAGTGATCCAGCTGAGGTGGTAATAGTTGTTAGTGATCACACTGAGGATCTGGTAGTATTGTCCCCAGTGGCAGCTGTAGTGGATGGATGGGGAGGTCATCCTGCAGTGGTGATGGCAGGGGGATAGCTGCTCTCCTATATCACCCGGGATCATTCTGATGTTGCCTCCATCCATCTGTCATATAGGAGAAGCCATGTAATAGTCTCCTCTCCCTAGAGGTTATTGGCCTCTCCGTATCCCTGGGCTGCAGGATGTCTTCCAGGGGGATGATTTTCTCTACGTCCATAACAGGTTCCTGCAAACAGAAGACAAACAAATCAGTTTAATAAACTGCTTTATATGTTCTATACATTGTACTCCTCTGTCATGGGACCATATGTAAATGAGCAGAGCAATATTCAGCCTTTATATTCCATGTACAGCCAGCTTTATGTAACTGACAGGTTGTGTAGTTATGTTATATGCTACAGCATCTGCTGTGCTGTTATAAGGTATGTGCTCTGTATGATGCTATGGACAATATCTGGTACCCTATAAAAAGTAATGTGTAATAGCACTGTCATACCGTATTTAACCAGCAGGGGGCACAGAGGGATCTCAGCATTGAGCACTGCAGTCTGGGGACTATATAACACTTGTCTTGGTTATATACTTACTGGCTCCATTATTAGAGGAGACTGTATCTTTCCGGCCTCCAGCTCTGCCCAGTCCACAGAAGCGAAGAAAGGATGGAGACGAATGCTGGCTGCAAAGTCTTTCCTCTGCTCTGGGCATTTATCGAGGAGCTATGAGAAAAGCAGAACCAGAGTGTTACTGGCTGATAATCCACAATAGATCTTTTATTCCCCCATATAGACTATAGTGGTGTCATAATATTTCCTATTCCCCCTGTATTACACACAGCAGCCACCAGACTATTAATATCTCCTTACTCCAGGGAATAGACAGCTCATCTATAGATATACAGGGAGTCTATGACTACAGGCAGCTACAGCCATACAGGGATGGATGTAACATTTGGAGCTTTGGAATGTCCCCTATGACTCTCTATTCCCCTCTCTCCTCAGATATAAGTCTATCTTCACTTACATACATCAGGAAGGTCTTGCTGATTGGTCCCAAGTGTTGGGGATAAGATGGTTCCTCAAAGACCAATGACCGGTACAGTTGTTTCACATCCTCCCCTGGATGGAAGGGGTACTGCCCGGTGAGCATTATGTAGCAGACAATTCCAAATGAAAACCAGTCTACGGAGGAGTCATATGGCTGCTTAGTGATGATCTATGAAAGACGAGAGAGAAAGGAAGAGTTGATACATTTGTCCGGCAGCTGATAAAGGGGAGAGGGGGTGGGAAGGGTCAGATTTTCCCCATAGGAGAACATGGCAGATGTCTAGAGCAGCTCTCATTCAGCAGTGAGGCAGGAGATGTGAGAGTGGGGGGGTCTGCCTGTCAGTAACTGGCTTGTAGTCTTCTAGGTAACGGTGACACTCTGGAAAGCTCTCTGGATTCCACACAGGAGGGGACCAGTGAGGGTATGACATGACTGCACTGACATGCTTTGCTTTGCTGTTCTAGCTTTTTGACCCATCTCCCTAGTTAGTCATTTAGCCAGTGACACTATTTATTTTAAATCCAATATGTCCCATCCCCTTTATGCAGTAGATTATTATACCCGCAGTGATTAGATGGGGAACATGGGGAAATGTCATTCTAGACATAGAAAGACATTACAGGGGCATCATTCATTCCTCACCTCTGGAGCCATATACATCCGGGTTCCTGCCCAGCCTGATATCTTCTTCTTTCTGTACATGCGTGTGGCCGAAAGACCGAAGTCAGCTATTTTCACATGGCCAGCACTGTCCAGCAAGATATTCTCCGGCTTCAGGTCTCTGCAAAGGGAACGTTCAGCAGTTTAGACAACTCTCATCTGTATAACTTGTGCTGAGGAGTAGATGTTATGTCTCATAGAAGTAAGGATATGTTAGAGTGTAGGAGGGGGAATGACGTACCGGTGGATAACCCCGTTAGAGTGCAGATACTGGAGTCCACATGTTATCTCTGCAGCCAGGAATCTGATTGGAGAGAAAGAAAAGATTTCTAACAAACGTGAAACACTCAACTACAGCCAATAAGAATAACCAGTCACCTCCCGCTGGGGCAGTAACAGGGAGCAATCTATTGGACAGCGGCACTCTGGTGTAACTGATACGCGGTGGCCCATTATTAACAAGGGACCGGATCCAACGCTCCGCAAAGCAGTTGTTTTCCACTCGCAAGAAGCCTGCGATGTCTACGCTATTCCATTATTCTATATGTCCAGAGCTCTGTAATGGAACGGTTGCTGTGAGGCAGGCGGCACAGGGTGGGGTACGTACGCCAGGTACACATGGTGAAGGGGGTGTAATAATTGTACATAAAGGGTTGGTTAAATCCTTACGCACATTTTCCATGAGGATAGTGTGGAAATTTAAAGATGAGATCCTGGTGTCGGAAGCCCCAAGGGAGTGGTCTTCCTGCACACGGGTGTTACAATAACGCAATGATCTAGCATCAGAAATACGCTACCACTGCGGTCAGAGCTCTGGATCCAGCCCAAGATGGCCGACTACCATTATTACATAGGGACTTTATTATGTGGCCATGAAATGTGTGGCTGAGACTATTCTCTTTCTTACCTGGTGGTGGCGATGTCTAAAGGTGCCCGGTTGTAAAGTAGGTCAAACAGGTCTCCTCCTGGCACATGTTCCATTATATAGATCATATGATCCTGTGTAACAGACAGAGAACACGCTACATGCTACATGCTGGCATTATACATGGGGTTCCTGGTACAATAGGGGCAGCAGTTGGGGTCTGGGGGTATAATACATTACACCTGGGAGAGGAGGGGATGGAAGGTAAGAGATACTTACCGCTGTCTGGAATGCAGCATGGCCATGGAGGAGGAAGCGGCTGCCCTCTGTCATCTGCAGCACTTTCCTCTCCACCTGCACTCGTTCTTTGAACACTCTAAGTGCTTCCGACTTCTCCACAATCTTCACAGCAACGCGCTGTGAGCTGGCGCGATCTGACGCCAGGAACACCTGGATAAGACAATGCGATACCGGGGGTCACACACATTCACTGACAGGGGACTGACATCAAATCATCAGATATAAAGGGTTTCCTACCCACTAGCTCCCCCCATCCCCGGGGCAGCATTAAGTGTCTGCATGAATCATGTGACAGGAAGAGAGGGAGGAGCTGCATCTACATGATACAGTGTAATAGGCGCAATTTCACGATTCCAGTCACTAGACGCACATGGCTCAGATTATATGTCTCCTGTCTGCAGTAATCATTAATATTATTATTTGGTGACAGGTCCTTATATAGCGCCAGCATAAACACTCATTATATAACAAGACTGGGCAATAAGAGACAGACCCTGCTGCAAGCTTACACTATATTGGACATTAGGGTTTATACATAGGGGCAGTATGTCCACTAAATACAGATGGAAAAGAAACAACACTTACTTTCCCAAATTTGCCCTCTCCAATCATCTGGTGGAACACCAGGCGCCTAAAAGCGAGAGACGCGCTGCTTGCGGTATCTCGGGCGCGTCCGGGCTGGGACTTTTCTCCTCCTTGGGGGGAAAAGAGAAAAGAAATTAGAGAGAAATACCATTATTGATCCCCTTCATTTACACATAATAATTAGCTGATATATTATTTCATGATAACCCAACCTCTTATTCTCTTTCTACCCTCTATAATAGCGCTTCCCTGGTACTTACGCTTTTTATGGAAGCGAGTCTCCATATACCGTCCGCGTTTGGCTACGGAAACACCCTCAGGCACTTGGCTGCAACCAGGGGTATTTGGCCCCTGGCTAATACCAGAGCTGAGATGCTCCTTGGCCGTGTGGTAAATGCTGGACGCTTCAGCGGTGTAATAAACCGAAGATAATCGTTTTCTCTTCATACCCATTTGGGCAGAAAACAAAAATATATTTCAATAAGCAACAAACACAACTGCTCTCTAGCACCTACAAACCCTCAAATGACACTTCGCCTGAAGAGCCCAGGTAAATGTGCCCCTTCATATGCCCCTTTAGGCCTCTATGGCCCCTTCAGGCCTCTATGCCCCTTCATATTCCCCTTCAGGCCTCTAATTAGGTATTGCAGGCCCCCTCCCCGGTTTTAATTAGATATTGCAGCCCTCTCTCTAGTTTTAATCATATATTGCAGCCCCCACCTCCCTAGCTTTAATCTGCGGCGCTGAGGTGAGTAAAGGGGATGATGGAGACTCATCTCTCCGTCACCCCCTTTACTCACCGCAGCGCAGCAGCAGAGTTAAACACAAACGGATGGTAAATGGAGGCGGGGGGCTGCTTTTGCCCGGCGCTCTAGGCAATCGCCTAAAATCGCCTAATGGTAGCGTCGGCTCTGCCTATTCCTAAAATATAATATATAATATTCTTATAAAGCGCTACTGACCCTTATGCTCAACCCCTTTTATTACATGGAGAGACAAGAAAACAAAGAATATAACAAACTATAATATATAAAATTCTGAGTCGTTATCCTCAATCTGTTATTATAAAACATACTACTAATACATATATAAAATTAAGTCCTAGAAGTTAAAATACTTAATTATATTTTCTAGGTAACTTCTGTAAGTTTGTATGGGGATGAATCCAAAATAACTCAGTGACGCACCCAAGGGACGTGGCTTCACAGGTACAGAGAAAGGGGTGTTGCTTCACTGCCATGTGGGACAGGCTGACATAGAGGAAGATGGTCCTGGCCTGTGCTGCAATAGAGAAGCAGGTGGGGATGGTGAATGGGTCACAACAAATTAAACAGTGCTTATGACACAAGCTCTGGTCCATTGTGTAACGTGCTCTACTAAATGCAATGTATACTACTATTACTATAAACGCCTTACAGTTGAGTCATTGACTAGGGCCTAAGAAACCAGTGGGAGTCCTGGGTGTAAACCCCCCACCCTTACCATAACCCTAAATTAGACAGTAACTACACCAGGTTGCATAAAAGGACTCAACCGAGCCTTTAAGTTTATTGCTACAAAATAAATAAAGAACAGTAAATAATAAACAGTAATAATACCAACAAAGTAAACAATAAACCACAGGGACGGAAGAAGACAGGGCAAGATTTAACGATTAGCTATGCATAACCAGTAGTTAACAAATAATAAGGAAGCAATTACCACCCACCATTTAAACCAAAGTGGGGGCATCTACCACCCCACTTGCATAGGACGCTGCGAAACAGCCCATGATAAAAGTCCCCCAATTTACGGAGTCATCTGGTTAAGAGTCATTGTTCTTCGAAACCTAAATATAAAATTACAACTAAGGGTTTCTTTAGCTGTGGTCGTTGCAAGGCATGTCCAAACATGATGCCATGTAAAAATTATGTTGATAAATATGGCAAACAATGGGAAATAAACAATTTTATTAATTGCGATACACAAGGGGTAATCTATTGTCTTAAATGCCCATGCGATTACCTATATGTAGGCAAAACGAAACGCAAACTTAAAGAACGTATCCTTGAACACATAAGATCTATCAAAAATGCTGTGGCAGACAAGACCAATTTTAAGATCTTGACCCCAGTTGCTAAACATTTCCTCAGAGTACATGATTGCAACCATAAGGCTTTGAAAGCATTTGCTCTTCTTAAAGTGGATAAGCATATTCGAGGAGGAGATTGGGAGAAACTTCTGTTGCAAAAAGAAGCAAGATTAATTTTCCTAATGGGCTCTCTTTCTCCCAATGGGTTAAACAAAAGTGCTAATTATTCTATGTTTCTATAATTTATATAATATTTTGTTTTAAATTTTCAGTTGCTATACTATGACCCTATATGGGATCATATTATACTTCAATATTATTTACACTGTGTCACATTCAATATTATGGACAATGATATTTATCATTTATCATCACTTTTCATCACTTTCTTCATATTCTTCGATTTACATGCTGTCACTACCATCTATAATGGATGGTGTCACAACTCACGATCCAGGCCTGTAGTTGGTCTGGGTTTTTTCACATTTATTTTTCTTCATTTTTCTCTTTTCTAGTGCTTAACACTATTATCCAACACAATGACAGTCACCTTCAATCATACAACACCATCATTTATTTCATTCTCAGTCACCAGCACCCTTGTTATTTACATATATTTTCTCCAATTTTCCAATTTTTATTCACTCCATTCAATGTTATTTTTCCTCACATTCATCCACAAACTTCCAATCACCTTTCCCACTTAGCAATTTTTCACATCACCACATATTTATTTATTTATTTTCATTCACCTTTTTTACTATTTTTCCTCCATTTTTTCTTTACCATCATTTATTTTTCATTTTTCACTTTAT
>WWET01000713.1:86708-110272 GCA_011038615.1 Limnodynastes dumerilii
GCCCATACATACGTGTGCGGATCACTGCGGTTACGTTGGAAAAAGTTAAGGTAGGGTTTGGAAAGCGTATCTTGACAAAATACGTTCAAGAGGTGTGCCGAGGGGAGTGTAGCGAACTTACGTGCACGAAAATACGCTCCGCGAATAAACGTACGGCACACGTAGTTCTGGATCTACCCCATTGTCATTAAGACAACTTCCTGGTAAGGGGAAACCATTGTTACGTAAAGAACGCCCCAACACCCACCATTATCTTCACTAGTGCTTAAGGGACTGTTTTAAACAGAAATCTTAATTTTAGTTCAGCTTTCGCCTCTCTGACCCAATGAAGTCTTTTTGAGTGGTTACTGGGCCAGTACTGTGTGTCCCATTATTATTGGTCCATGTGATCACGCCCCTTTTCAAGTTATAGTTAAAAATTGTAAACAAGCAGAACTCTAAGAGCCATATTTACAGATCCATTTTCACGTGAAGCTGCGTGCGTATTTTTAGGTACGTTTTAAATGCGCGTGTCTGGTAACTTTATTTACGTAATTTACGTAGAATATACGCACGTAAGTACTTTAGGCACGAACGATGTGAATCGCACTTGGGGACATATGTTCGGATGGGCGGGGTTGAAATACGTACCTGAAAAGTTATGTGAAAGAGGGTGGGGAGAGGCAATTAAATGAGTCTTTGAGGGCGCGGTTACAAAGAATCGCACGTATGGCATACATATACACACCTAAAGTTAGAGGCGCTCTATGGAGGCGTAAGTGTACGATTGCACGGCAGTGAGAGGGGAGTGTCATGGGTGTTGGTGGGTGTTGCCTTGCTACGTACGTGCGTATAATTGCGTACTTTTAAAAAAACGGATCTGTGAATACCGCTATAAACAGCTAACCAGGACTTTCAGGGTACAAAGGGAATGTTTGTTGTATTGTATTAATACAATTGCAGAACAAAGCATACAATAAAATTCTATATAACTGTAAATTCTGATGAACAGACTAGCATTGTGAACTAAAAATCTGTACCATCTTTATTTCTACTTTCATTACATGCCCTAATACTATTTTTAGCTTATAATTGCCCTAGCGGAGAAAAAAATAACTAAGACTGAAATTAATTCTATTTCAATTTATATATAAATATAAAAGACAGCAAATTTTGTTAGTAATGTCCAACTAATCTTTTTTGTTTCCAGTTCTGAAATGTTTAATGTTTCCTAACAAGAGATAAAGGATTGGTCTGGGGTGACATCTAGTGGAATGTAGTGGTATGCTATGGTTTGCTCCTGCATTCTTGCTATAGAACAAGCCATAGTGGATACATCCTCCTTGAAGTGAAGAGAGAGATAGGTTAGGGCCCTGGCTCTCAATAAAAACATAAAATAAAACATATACTATACTAATAACATATACTAATGTGAAATATTCTCTGTAAAGTGCAATGTAATCGAATAGTGCTATATAAAAACCTGTTAATAAATAATATTTCACTTCAAAACAGGTCCCTATACAAGAAATATAAGCCAGTCATAAAAAACAATCACCAACTCGCATACCTGACCAGCAGTATCTAGGATCTCAAAATGGACAAACTCTCCATCAACTGTTGCAGTGTGTCTGTAAATCATTTCTGCCAAAACAGAAAATATTCCAGATATGAAAAAAATGGATGTATACAGATCAATATAAAAACAAAATAAGGCAATAACATTAGGAAGTCTATAATTAATTATAATAATCATAATGTCTGGCTTTTAAAAATCCCCAGATTATTTACTATAAGGATGAGTGTGTGTGTTCTATTCTGGATTGACGGTAACTGTTTGCTATGCCATATATACTAAAAAAGTCCAAATATTTTACACTGAGCTGTTTAACACAGGTCTATTTTGGAGGCCTTAAGGGGTCCCTTCTAGGGTGAGTTAGCTTTCAATTTAATAGCACATGATATACAGTATTACCCAATATCATGCCTCCCAACATTTGAGAATTGGAAAGAGGGACACAATTTTCACGACATGATAGAGGGGGTGTATCTTGTACCACCCAGTGGGCGTGTCTGGGAAGTGGGTGTGTCTTGCACGGCCCAGAGGTGTCCTTTTTATATGTCCAATCTCCAAATGTATGTCCCTGTTTATATATCCAGTCTCCATATTGTTGGCCCCTGTTTATATGTCCAGTCTTCATATTGTCTGTCCCTTATTATATGTCCAGTCTCCATGTTGTCTGCCTGTTTCTTTGTTCAACCTCCATATTTCTGCCCCTTTTTATTGTTCAGCCTCCATTGTTCTGTAGTTCTCCATCTCTATGTTATGTCACACATGTCACATAGTGGTGGACCAAGAAGCAACAGACTAATGCACAGAAAGGGTTTGTTCTCAAAAAGATGACTGAAAGGGGCCCAGCAGTGGTATCTGTGTTACGGACCGGGGGTCCTCCCCCTATCCTAGGCCTGAGACACTGTTACTGCCAGTACCCCACTATTGGCTGCATTGCACACTATTAGTAATTCAGTGTATGACAAGGACCAATTTGTCATAACAGTCCTCTGTCCCTATAGATCAATCAGTTTGCCTAAACAGCACAACTGTTGCTGGGTCAATGCTTTTAGGATGGACCATGGCCACCGGGTGATCCTGAGATAGACGATTATCATATAGTGGATAATGGATAATCATTGTACAATGTCCCTTGTTGGAGTATTTGATTGGAGCTGGGAACATTGTACAGTATTCAGTCAACTATACAGTGATTTGCTGTGTGAGCGTTGACTATTGTTCTTCCCAGAATTGGGTTTACAATAAACCAGTATGTTTATTCAACTGTTGGAAGCAGAAGAATAAATATATATATCTTCTTTGTTCAGATCCTAAATTATGGGTAATAAACAAGGTGGTAAATCTTATAATGTTGGCAATCCTCTAATAAATGTAGTTATCAAACTCACTTTAAATCCCAAAAGATTTAGCTATTTGAACTATTACTGTATTTAAGCAGTTTATAATCCTAATCCGAGGATTTAAAATTCCTGTGAAGGAGCTTTCTAAATCGCTCACAGCACCAAATTAAATTAATGGCTTTAGTCTTAACAGCAAGTTATCCTTTTTGGAAGGAAAAGAGAAAGATAATTAGTATTTCTTGGCGTAATCAGTTACAGATTAAGGTGATTGTTTGTAGAAGAATTATGCAGGCATTAGAGAATGGACACCATCCGTGCTCTTACCTCATTAGTTACAGAACAGATACAGAATTTTCTATAAGACTTAAATGAAAGAAAACCATTATATCAAAGCAGAATAAAATGACTAAATATCAAATCTCTCAGGAGGACAATAAAGTATAGCTGCCACCAGGGCCGCCATCAGAAATTGTGGGGACTGACAAAATATGTAGGCACCCCTCCCCCTCCGCAAGTTCCCCAAAAAAAAATGAGCCCCTCTTGTAGCTCTATGGCGCAGTCCAATGGCGCTCCACTCAGTGATCGCGCTACATGTTTTTTTGCCATAGTAAAAACACTACTCATAGCATTTTTAAGGAAAGAGGGGTATATAATTATCGGTCATTAAATAAAATTTGAAAATGGTCTATTCTGTTCCAAACATATAATTTATAAGAAATATCTATGATTGGTTGCTCCCTTGTCTAAATGCCAAGATTTGGATATCATATTACACTTTACCAATTTATTTAATTACCAAATTATGGCCCTGATCCAGAACTACGGCCGTCTTCCACAGACAGCCGTAATTTGCTGAAAGATAGCTACTGCGCATGCGTAGTAGCTATTGTACGTAATCTACGTATCGTTTCGATACGTAGATTGCGTATATGCGGTCTTTAAGACCGTATATACGTAATCTACGGTTCTGGATCTGGGCCTATATGCTCTTACTAAAAAAGATATATCAAGATGGATATATATCTAGATATAGATATAAACATACACATACACACACAAAAAGAGCGGCACTCAGAGATTGTTGGAATAAAGTACTAGGAGTCCAGGGTTTCCAGCATTTCAATCTTAATGCCAAAACTTTTGTCATTAAAACTGAAAACGGAAGCCATGATGTACTCCTAGTACTTTAATAATCTCAGAGTGCCGCTCTGTATGTATTTGGCCATTCTGTCATAACAGGCACAATTTTGTTATAGAAAAAGCAGCTAGTATAGACACAGATTATCACTATAAAATGCATGAATTACAATATAACAATACATAGTTGTGTTACTTGGACAGTGCTAATAAATACAGAGATGGCAGTATTCAATAATCTTCAGTATGAAATGAGGGTGGTATACACAGAAATTGTGCTTGTATATACATAGCATTAATCAATACAAAGGTGACAGATGCTTATACCGGTAATTCCCAGTGGAAATCAGTATTTGATAAAGTTTTGAGTCCATTATAAGAAACTGAACGTCTGTAATAGGAGTAATGTGTGTGCTAATAATAATTAGCTTAATATTCCTTAAATCACGCTGTATGATAAGGTCCGTTACTCACACTCCGTTTCTTCTTTATCTGGTAACATGGGACACCGGGCACTCTAATGGAGGTTGAAGCGCATCCTATCTCTGTCCATTCCGGCCTCGATCTCTGGGATAATGTTTTGTCAAACACAATGCTCTGGTAATGTTATTCAACAGAAATGGACAGAGAACATAGAACATTTAATGGACTCATAACTTTGAACTAGCTAAATCTCATATATATCATATACTGATTTTTTACTGGGAATTTTCAGTATCTGTCACCTTTGTATGCATTAATGCATTAATGTATATACAAACACAATTTCTGTGTATACCATCCACATTTCACACACACTGAAGATTATTGAATACTGCCATCCCTGCATTTATTAGGGCTATCTATCTTACACATATTTTTATATTGTTTTTATAAAATCTTATAAGATTTTGAATTATTATTAATAACCTACAAACATCCTCCTCCTTGACTAGTAAAATGCTGATGGTTATTTGGTTATTAAAAACTAACAACCCACAATTCTTACCTTATCACTCTGGCTGTGGAAAAGCAAAAGGTCTCTGGTCTCTGCAGCCGGCCGCTGGGGAGGTCACATGACACACTACACACCTGTCAGCATGTGATACCGCTTTCTCATCACCACGGGTGAAAAACCCAGGTCTTTCAACCCGGGTTTTTCCTGATGGAAATGCCGGGTCCCAAAAAAAAGCTGCATTATAAGCCCACAAAAACCCTGGAAATTCCTGGGTCTGACCCTTTCAGATCACCATTTCCTTGGTTTTAGTGGATTTATAATGTACGCAATCTACGTTGCAAGAAGTAATGTAGATTGTGTTCCAAAATTACTGCGCATGCGCAGTAGCACTTTTCGCAGAACTCCGGCCTCAATTGCATTGTGGCCGGAGCTCTGAATCCGGCCCTCTGTCTCTGTGATGACTCATAGGCTTCACTGACAGCCAGTCAGTGTCTGAGCCGAGGATCCTCAGAGGGGGAAAAAAAAACTAAGCAATGTTTCTACTAGTGTTCTGGGCAAGACAGAGAGGAGGTCTGAGGCTATCCCGGGACCCCTCTCTGTCCGGGCCCAGGACACTAGGCCCGGCTGCCCCCCCTGATGGCGGCCCTGGTTGCCACTATATATACACGGGACCTGGTCCAGACCCCCC
The DNA here is from genome assembly GCA_011038615.1 of Limnodynastes dumerilii. Lineage (NCBI taxonomy): Eukaryota > Metazoa > Chordata > Amphibia > Anura > Limnodynastidae > Limnodynastes > Limnodynastes dumerilii. The sequence goes on from WWET01000713.1 coordinate 92,363, forward strand.
CACGATTTCCGTATGTGTAGAGGTCTTAAAGTCTGCAAGGAAAAGGGGAGTGAACTCTTCCTGTCACTCTCCTCTCTCGTATCGATATCGATATTATGGGCTGGATCCCGACTTAAGTAAGTGCTTGAAATGAATTACTCCTGGGCTAAACTATGCTGATTTCAGGGGGAGTCAAGGTAATTGTGTTCTTTGCATGCAGGGATATATCTTTGAATTGCTTACTGCACACAGATACTGACCAGCTTTACTATCACACTGTTATTTAGACTTGGGATAGGAAACATCACCTCTCAACTCTAATACTGTTTGCAACAGATGAAATATGACTCCCCTGCAATCAACATGGTTTAGCCCAGGAGTAACTAATTTCAAGCACTTACGTAAGTCTGGATCCAGCCCTATGTGACTTATGCTGCCATAAGTCACACAAGCGGATCAGCAGTCCATCCGACCACTGATCCACTCATAAATACCTAATCCCTCCCCAACTGTACAACTGAAATGCACTGTGGCGGGTGGGGGGGAGCACAGCACCTTTCCTAGAAATTCCTACCATACATAACTAAGTAACATCTGGAGGGGTGGCGTTTGCAGGTGTGGATCCGGTCCATAGTTTGTGGATGTGGTTTGTTGCTTAGAAAATCTATCTCCCGACAGATTACTTTGTGGCAGTGAAGTGGCAACTGCCATCAGTGTTTGTCAGTCTGCCCTCAGAAAAGATGGCTTTCGCGACCTCATGGTTTGCCAACAGTTTAACAGCGATATGTAACTTTTCATAATGCTAACCATACTCTACCAACAGCCTAACCTTAACCCTCCTCTCTCCACAGCCTTACTATAACCCCAACTATAACTATAACCATCCTCGTTCCACAGCCTTACCCTAACCATAACCCTATACTTTCTATGTTTCTATGTTTCCGTGACTCTTGTGTCTTCAAAGATTCCAGTGGCAACACGTACAATTTTCTTCATCCTAGCCCTAACCCTAATATAAACTGCAGGGTGGTAGATTCAGAGGAAATGTGCGGAAAAAGTGCATCACTGAAAGGGTGATAGTTAAGTGGAATAGCCTCCCATCTGAGGTGGTTGAGGCTAACACAGTAGAACAGTTTAAACATGCTTGGGATAAATATAAGGATTTCCTAAATCTCAAACTAAATTAAGGGTAAATAGGGTCTAGGTTCAGTATTTAAAAAAAACAACTGGGCAGAGACGGATGGGCCATGTGGCTCTTATCTGCCGTCACTTTCTATGTTTCTATATACTCTCCACAGCCTAACCCTAACACTTCCTGTTCTGTAGCCTAACCCTAACCAGTACATGTACCTTAAAAAGTTGGGATGGGATCTCTTAAAAGCGCTATACTAAACCTGCTAGCCGCTAAAATACCCCTAGAGTGTCCAGAACTCTAAAAATACAATTCATCAATAAATATATGGGATGGGTAGGAAGACAGCTCAGGATAGGTTAAGTAAATAAATAGAATATCAATATATAAAGAAATAAATGAATAGAATATTAATAAAACCCTATGCAGTTCTGAGTGGCATACAGGTGAATGTAGTCCAATAACTGAAAAGTCCTTAAGATTAATACGGACACAGTCTGAATGAAGTAATCCACAAGGCACGTTGCTTTAAATTAACTCCATTGTATGTGGGTTCCCATGTGTCATAAACAAGAGGAAAAATAGGTGATTAGTGCCATGAATAAATCAAACAGTAAAGCTGCTTTAGGATTCCAAAAACGTATTTTACTATTTTAAAAATCACAATTTAATAAATAAATTCAAAAACATAAATAGTATTAACATGCAACCTCCTAAGAGTCCATATAAATAAAAGTGCATTTAAAAAGTGTGCAGAGCCTGAGAAAGAGTCCCATACCAAAAGTGAACTGTGCTTCCAAGAACAAGGGTAGATAGGACATCCAGCTACCGGTGGATTAGCTCGATCGGAGTCACAGGAACAGTGGAGAGGGGGTTCCCTGGATGCAGTAACGGAAGATCCTTGATGCGTTTCGGGCTTAGCCCTTTCTCAAAAGACTTTGCCCTCTTTCTTGGAAGCACAGTGCACTGTGTAAAATAGTAAAATACGTTTTTGGTATCCTAAAGCAGCTTTACTGTTTGATTTGTTCATGGCACTAATCACCTATTTTTTCTCTTGTTTATGATACATGGGAACCCACATACAATGGAGTTAATTTAAAGCAACGTGCCTTGTGGATTACTTCATTCAGACTGTGTCCGTATTAATCTTAAGGACTTTTCAGTTATTGGACTACATTCACCTGTATGCCACTCAGAACTGCATAGGGTTTTATTAATATTCTATTTATTTATTTATATATTAATATTCTATTTTTTTATTTAATTAACCTGTCCTGCGCTGTCTTTCTACCCAGTACATGTACCTTGTCAGAAATGGGTCATTAGACATGGTACCCTTTCTAGATTGTATATTTTCAAAGTTCATCCCCTGTTATGACCTGTCTCCTCCACTAGAGGCCTCCCATGCTCCCTCTTCCAGCTTCATCACAGTTCTGAATTCCACCTGAGGAGCTGTTGTTCTGGCCTGTGTCTGAATCAGGTGATTGCAGCTCATTACCTAGGACCTCACTCACCTGTTCAGTCTACATTTAAAACAAGGAACTCACACACCTCTGTGCTGGTTCATTGCTGTTATTTGCCTGGTTGCTGACTGTCCTGTCTGGTCTTTGCTCCTGTATTCCAGCTCCCTTGTCTCTGTGTGGTCCCTGTGTTTATCCTTGTGTCTCCAGTGGTTCCCAGTCTCAGCTATGCTTTACCCCTCCATCCTCCGGGGACTCCGGTATTTTTGTTATCTCTCCTCATGGACCCTGTGTTTCTTGTCACATCTGTGTTCATCAGTTTAAATTTCACTATTGTTCTAGCATTCTCTGACATATTGGAGGACCTCAGTTCATTAGTGTATCTTTACCATTGTTCCAGTATTATCTGTCTATGTCTTCTGTTAAACTCCATTGGTTTGTACTATCTGCTTCCTCATGTTTCCGTTTGAGATCATAACAAATAGCTCCACCCATGGATGTGTCTAAAACAGGGTTGCCGACTATCCTGGAATATCAAGGAGACTCCCAAATATCCTGGGAGAGCAGGCAAATCTCCTGCAAGTCCCAACCCTCAATTAACCCTTTCCCTCTCTCTGTATCCAGGAGGTCCTGACCCCCTGGCTCTCATTATAGTAAACCCTAGAGTTACTAGGGATTGGTGGGACTTGATGACATCATCAAGCCGTGCTCACCACCTGGAACACTAGGAATTACTGTAGTGATTGATGGGGGTGGGACTTATCAAAAATCTATTTCCTCCCTCCAAATCTCCTGGGGGGGAATAAAAATAGGAATTTCTTGTCTAGAACTGCCAGGGAAACTATTTCTCATTAAAATTGGCAGTATCAGTACTTATTGATTGCTAATTTATTAGTGAAAAAATTATAAAAGATCTGCTGACTCCTTCATCTTTATAGAAAAGCTTAAAGTAGGTGACACTGCATCTGATTAACAAGAGACCAAAGTGTGTTTTTCATTCCTGTCTACATTAATTAAATTAAGTTGTCTATCTGTCAGGCTTTTTATTACATCTTGGCCATCTCTCAATGCAGGGAAATAGAACACAAGTTCTGAATTCTGTTATCGTACCGCAAATACTTCTGCAACACAAGCAGAATCAGGGAGATGGCCAAACACTTCAGGGAGTCAGGGAGATTACCCACTCTTCAGGGAGTCTCCATGATATTCAGGGAGCCAGGGCCAGATTAACAATGGGGCTAATTGGACTAAAGTCCCAGGCCTCCATCTGAATATAGGCCCCCCCCCCTGATACACTGCAGTTCATAAGGATGAATATCAGGGATTAACATTCTCTTCCAAAGCATTCTATATAGTGTGGGCCCTTGATAATTTTCAGCCCCAGGCCCACATGGCCCTCAATCCAGCCCTGCAGGGAGCGTTATTAACTATGCTTAAAACTTACGGGATATTTTAAGTTTAAAGTGCCATAGTGGTTGTGAATTAGGGCACAACACGCCACTTCCTGTCTACATGCTGAATATCCCTTAGTTTCTTAAATGTGTGGCATAGCAGAATTTATACCATTCCTCCCAATCTTTGCAATGCCAAAAACAGGACAGATAAAACCCCCGCCCAAACTCCGGGCCCATCCCTTCTGGCGCAGCTACATGGGACAAAATGAAAATAGTAGTTTAAAAGAAAAAAAAAGTTCACTTATTCAACTAGAAGGTAGGCTGGACAGTCAGAAATCTGGGGCCAGATTTGGAAAATGGAGATATTGCCCATAGCAACCAATCCGATTCTAGCAAACATTCTCTAGTATGTAATACAGGGTTGCCGACTATTGAAAGCTTCTCTCCGGGAGAACCCGGAGGCAAGCCATAGATTACTGTGAGGGGGTGGGGCTTGATGATGCAATTTATGCAAATCTTGACATTAAGCCCTGCCAATCACCCGTGTGATCTCAGGTTGGAAAGGGGTGGACGGGACTTGATGACATCATCAAGTCCTGCCCATTCCTAGTAATGCTAGGGATTACACGCCGGCTCTCCCGGGATACCGGGAGAATGGCCCAAATTTCGTGAGTCTCCCGGATATTCCGTGAGAGTTAAAATCTGATTGTTTGCTATGGGCAACATATCCGCTTTTCCAAACCCACAGCTTAGTAAATGTGACCCCTGGACTGTCCTGCTGGAATCAGGACAGCTGGGAGTTATGCTTATTTATACAGTTATGTATATCAGGAATGGTACTCGGTATCCCAGGAGAGCTGGCAAATCTCCTGCAAGGGACATAAAACCACGGCCTCAAGTCCTGCCCCCCTGCCTGGCAACACTAGTACACTAGTGTTGCTAGGGACAGGGAGGAACTTGATTACCAAATTGCATCATCAAGTCCCGTCCCCATCCATATTAAACCCCAAAAGGGGTAATTAGTAATCGAGGGGTGGGGCTTAATGATGCAATTTGCATAAATTGCGTTGTTAAGCGCCGCCCCCTGCATGCATGTGTGTATGGCTTCCCTCTGGGATCTCCCGGTGGGAAGCTTTTAAAAGTCGTCAACCCTGATGTATATTACAACCAACCCCAAGAATGAGCAACAGCGCAGAAATTCAGTTATAGATGTTTACCACAATGTGTAAGAGTCACATACATTTGTATAGTATTTGAAATACAGCCAAGGTAGAGATTAACACGTCATTAAAGACTGTGCTGTCTGCAACCCGCTTTGATGTCCTTCTTTCAAGAGTAACAGAGGCAAGAACCGTAGTTCATAATTAATGTATATTCTCTAGCTGTGAAATGTGGAAAATAATGAGAAAGTGACATGCCCTTGCTCGCATGGATGTATAAGTCAGGAATTTACTTGGATTAGTGAAAAGAGAGTGGAGCTGAGGTCATATGTTGATGACTTGATATTTATGGACTGGATTCAGAGCTTGATTTTAAGAGGAAAACTGTAACAAAAAAAAAACAATTTTTGGAATTAAAAAATTATTTAATAAATTTACAAGAACTCATTTTTTTTTTAATTTTAATAAAAAACTATTTGTAAGAATATATATATATATATATTAATATAAATAACATATATTATAAAATAAATACAGATATACTGCATCTGCAACTGATTAGAAGTCACTATCCTTTTCAGATTTCACCACATACTGAATATCTGTGTGTGTCCCCTGATGGTGGCCCTGCATACAGAGCCCCTTTGTATGTTTCTGCTCCTCTAATAAGACTAGATCTAGCCTTTCATTATGATGCTATGTAAGATAGTGATCCGGATCCAGACTGACAAGTTAGTGTGCGTGCCTCCATATAATGCTTCCAGCATGGTCTTGATCCTCGGGATCCAGGCATTTTCCGAAAGTCGGGTGGGACAGGGCGACATGCGTAGTGGTGGGAGTGGGGAGGTAGGCTAATCGTACAGTAAAGGTTAGGCTATGGGCAGAGGGGAAGGTCAATTTTAGGCTGTGCAAAGGGAATGTTAGGGTTACGCTGCAGAAGGGGAAGGTTAGAGTTAGGCTTCAGGGAGAGGAGGATTAAGGTTAGGCTACAGAGAGGAAAAGGTAAAGGTTAATCTGTGGAGAGGGAAAGGTTAGAGTTAGGCTGCGGAAGGGGAAGGTTAGGGTTGGGCTATGAGGAGTGGACGGTTAAGGTTAAGCTGCAGAGAAAGGGAAAGGTTAAGGTTAGGATGTGGAGAGAGTATGGTTAGGGTTAGGCTCCATGAAACAGGATGGTTAAGGGAAGGTTAGGGTTAGGATGCAGGAATGGGATAGTTAGGGTTAGGATGAAAACTTACCTATCGGCATTGAAACCTTTGAAGCCCCAAAAATTTGAGAAGGAACGGCCTACAATTGCTGACATTCACTGCATTCCAGCCTCAAGATAATCTGTCAGAATACAGATCATCGAAGCGGCAAACTACACGTTTTTCCATGGGGCCGGTTAGTAAATGTTAAGGTAATTTCCTTGGTGTCGGAAGTACCGTACGTTCGTGGGAAGTGGTCTCCCTTGTAAGCACAGGATTTAGAATTGCGCAGAAACGTGTCATCGGAACTCCACCACCAGACCACAGCCGCGGAATGTTTACATGTCTCTGAAAAATAATGCCGCTTTACAAATGTTTTATCTAATCCAGATATTTGACAAGAATTATCAACATTACACAACCTCCATAATCCTCATGAGTTCCCTATGCCAATCAGTAAGATAAATAGACCAGAGACTCTTCTGAAATGATATGTAATTATTGCAGCATCTGCAGTGGACTGGATTTAAGCTGTAAGACAGATTCTGGCATCCCTCCTGATTTACATAAAACATTAGCTCTTGCCTTGGCATTTGCAAAGCATTTCATTATAAGGAGCAATCCAACAGTCCACGCAGATGATTTAATAAATGCTGGTAATTGGAAGTCCGTAGAAAAAGAGAGAGACTACACCATTTTTATGACACCATTTATTTTAGTTTGGGGGGATATGTTCCAATTATTGTAAAGACAAAACACTTTGAAAGTTTGGAAAGGACTGACACAAACAAATGTTCTTCCAATGGGCCTAGAAATGACTCAGATTTTAGCAACTATTCACCATCTGTTTTTACACGTGGGCTGAATTGTTTTTTTAATGGTAACTTGTCCATATTATTAACTAAGCAGTGGGAAGTTTCGATTTACTTCGATTTCTTTGGAACGAAGGCCCTGATTCAGAGATTGAAAATAAGAACTTAAAGTTACACCTGGGCTAAACCATGCTGATTTCAGGGGAGTCAAATTTCATTTGTTGCAACAGTATTATAGTTAAAAGGTGATGTTTCCCAGCTCAAGTCTAATTTTAAAAGTGAAGCTGATCAGGTATCTGTGTGCAATAAGTAAAAGCAAAGCATTCTCCCTGCATGCATAGATTAAAATTAACTTGGTTTTGCCCAGGTGTAACTTTAAGTTCTTATTTTCAGCCTCTGAATCAGGCCCTAATAGTGCAGACTTAGGGCCTGATTCACAGTTAAGAATCTGGGTGGTTTTAGGCGTGTATATGAAAAATAGAAGGGATATAAGGGATATACTGCACATGCGTAATAACTTTTTTATGCAATCTACGTTGGACTTGGGAACGTGATTCAACACTACGGACCTAAAGTCGCTAGGTTTGTAGTAACTTACGCAAAAAGGGGAGTGCCACGAATAATTAACTCGGCAGATAAGAATAATATTAAAATACTCAAAATAAGGCACGGTTATGCAGTCACGTTCGTAATTAGGCGCCCTACGCACACAAATGCCAACCTACAGTAAAGGAAGCCCTATGGCACTCTTAAGTGTCTTTAGAACCTGAAAACCGGGGGGCGTGCCGAGGGAGCTGCCTTGCTACTAGTTACGTTTATTTAAGAACCTAACGCATTCTTAAGTGTGATTCAGACCCTTAATCACCAATATAGATGCAGAGATGGTGCAGAATTTCAGCCTATTACTGTATTGGTTTCTCAGCATCAGTGCATATGCAGGGCCATAATAGCGGTAGAAATGAAAAACACACTTTGGTCTCGTTAATGAGCTGCAGTGTCTCCTGCTTTTATTAATTCTATAAAGAAGATGAAGTCAGCGGATCTCCTGTTCACAATTTTCACAAAAACTACTGAAAGTAATTTATTCACTGACAAATTTGAAAATAATAAATACTGATGCTGCCATTTTAAATGAGAAATAAAATCAAGGTTGCCGACTCTCCCGGAATATCCGGGAGACTCACGAAGTTTGGCAGTTCTCCCGGTATCCCAGGAGAGCCGGCAAAGCTCCCGCTAGACCCGACCAGCTCAATTACAACTGTAATTCCTAGAGTTACTAGGTATTGGCGGCGGGGGGTGGGCGGTGGACAGGCCTTGATGACGTCATCAAGCCCCGTCCATCCCATGTAGCACTAGTGATTACGTGAATGATTGACAGGGGGTGGGGCTTAATGACACGATTTGCATAAACTGCGTCATTAAGCCCCACCCCTTGCAGCAATCTATGGCTTCCCTCTGGGTTCTCCCGGATGGGAGCTTTAAAGATCGGCAACACTGAATAAAATAAATAAATCTAATTTGCTGGCAACACAAGATACTGTACACTCATGCGTGGAGCTATTCACAAACCCCTTTGGTGGTACAGTGACAGGACACACCCCTTTGGTGGTACAGGACACACCCTTCTGGCGTAGCGCCTTAATAGTATCACAATCTTCTTGATATTCATGTGCTGAAGTTGGTGACCATGGCCTTCATGTGTTAAACATACAATAACAAAGGCACCCTATTTTCTACAAGATGGTGACATTTATATCTGCTTTTCGGAAATACAACACATTGGGCCAGATTTACTAAGCTGCAGGTTTGGAAAAGTGGAGATGTTGCCAATAGCAACCAATCAGATTCTAGATCTCACTTTCTTATTACATACTAGAGAAGGTCAGCTAGAATCTGTTTGGTTGCTTTGGGCAACATCTCCACTTTTCCAAACTCACAGCTTAGTAAATCTGGCCCAATGTTTGAATGTCAAGGGAATGCAAATATATCCTCTAAACTTCTGGCATTTATGTGGTCAGGTAAGATAACAATTGGAGGACAGGCAGGATGAATGTAACTTTTTTTCCATTTGAAAATACCTTAATTTAGTGACTTTTATACACCCACAACTTAATTACATTACTTTTACATTACTTCACCCTTTTAATATTACATGATGATGGATAACATTTTGCATTGGACAGGAAGCGGTTCTGTGTTTCATTCTGCAGGGAGGAAAACAAGGGAATATTTCTGACAAAACAGCGTCTATCAGAGCTCATACAAGACTATCAAGCTGCTTCAAGGATTTCTGTAAAGAGGGAAAGTGTTGAACAGAAGCTTTTCTGTTCAACACTTGTATGACCATTTAATCAGCGTAGCAGAATCTGCCAAGAAATAACAAGTATCGCTGGAGTGGAAAATCATTGTACCCATGTTCATGGACAGATGGCTAAAGCATTACTTTTTTTTTCCCCTGTCATATAATAAAGAGTTAAAGAATTAGGCCCAGATTCACAGTTACGTAGTTTTCACCTGGTTCCACATAGTCCCACCCATTTAGACTCAGGCCCCGCCTCCTTGCTTTGCTAAGCCTATCATCTTCTGGACTTAGGTTCTACCTCCTTGCTTTATTCACTTTGGGCCGTATTCAGAGATCCGTCTGGCGATCGGGCCGCAAATACACGCACGGTGGGAGCAAGACGGAGCAAGTTAAACCCACCAAAAACCCAGTCACTCCCCTTGCTTTCTCCGTGCGGACGTAGACTTAGACCTGCATTGACTTGCCCTAACTAGCCGCACTCACGGCCGACCTTATGTTTCTTCCGTGCGTATTATTCCGGCCCTATATTTGTAATCGAGCCCACTTTCCATCATCTAAATGCTTCCCCCCGCCCATTTCTATATTCGTATATTTCCGTCGGACTGAGGTGCAGATTTTTCTACGCCCGAATCACAAGTCCGTCCCTTAGGCATTTCCGCTCGTGTCCTCTACGTTAACGGCGTATAAAAGTTACTACGCATGCGCAGATGATCCAATCCTAAAAATACCCATGGAACTTTAGTCAAAAACGGATCTCTGAATACAGTCCTTTATCACAATTAATGCTATAAAGCCTTTTGCTACTTATTCTTGATCCCAGCAGAGCGATCACAGAGAGTGTAAGCACAAAGGGCAAAAGGCAATCCCTATCTGTAAACTGCTAGACACATAATCATAGCTGTTATCTAACTCTCGTCCCCTTCAGATTTGTGCCCTGGACAGCCTTACTTCTAGTTACGGCTCTGGCAAAGGAGACAGTTAGATAGCGAAATAGGAAAACGTGAGTTCTACTTACCCAGAGTTGGATCATAATCTCCAATAAAGCGTTTAGTGATGAACCTGACAGTCAGCGCTATTACGGAAGAGAAAATGATATATTATTAAGGTATATGGGTGACATGGAGTGCTGTCAAATATATAGTTCAATTCAAATATACAGGGATAGAGACAGAGATTGACAATGTGTTTATAATGAATCTTTATGTTTAGCTATAAAATACAAACTCTCACATTAATAATTGTCCTGATCCAGACTTGCATGCAATATAGAACACATCCTGGGAACTGTAAACTCTGGGACCGAACCAGGCCATCTTTTCCATAGAGCATACTGGGCAGATGCCCAGGGTTCAATGAGTCTGCCCTTGAGTACTGGTGCCCGGCCCCAGCAGTCAAAGCATTTTGGGACTGACTGCAATGTCCCAATGGGAAATCCCCAGCTCCTCGGCAGTTGAATGCAGTCAGTCCACCCTTTCCTGCAAGCGATCAGAGCCACCTTTTAGATCCCAGCACCATGCACTGTGCATAGCTACGTCCCTTGCTATTGTTCAAACAGAGCAGCCACACAGTGTGTCAGGAGGGCTGGCTGGACACAGAAGGAGGGGGTCAGAAGGCTGGCTGGACACACCAGAAGCAGGGTTAAGAAGGCTGGCTGGACACACAAGCAGGTAGGCAGAAGGTGGATGGCCACACAAAGAGGGGGCAGAAAGACTGTCTGGACACACAAAAATAGGCCAGAAAGGATGGACACACAAGGAGGGGGGAAGAATTTACAATATAAGTTTGGCTAGATTGGATTGCTAAACACACAAGCAGAGAGTGATTATCACTCCCAGCTGGAGGTGTCCGATAAACAGGACAATTTTCCACTAGGGAAAGGTCAGGTGCCACACACCTTTCCAGCCAGGACCAATAATTCTGGCTGAAGAGGGAGGGGCTGCAGAGATTGACAGTAGACCACTTCAGCTTATTGGCTGCTTCAGCCGCCTATCAATCTCTGCACTGATTGGCTGCACACTCCTCCTGTTAATCTTGGCAGCAGTCCCATGTAGTCAGCTAATTAGCTGGCTGTAGAAGCTCCAGTCAGTGTGTGTGTGGCACCTCCACCTCCTGGACAGAGGTTCCCATTCTGTCTGACTCCGTAATTACCAGCAAGTATAGCAGCATCTCTGGCACAATGTATGGCATAGTTATGGAGTCAGGCAGATGGGGCAACTCTGGCCAGCTAGTGGAGGTATAGGTCCAAACATCCACTTGTCCACACACTAAACGATATAAGGAGCTTGCTGGCGATAATAGTTTGGTGAGCCATATGATAAAATGACCTGGCTTTTCTAGAGATCCATCATACTCTCTAACTATTATAAGTGCAGCTTGGGGAGAAAGCAGGCTAGAAGTGCCACACAAATAGGATGCTTAATCCCATTGCCCCAAACCTCTTCCTCTAATCCCAGTGTCATATACTACACAGAGGGCCCGATTCAACTGAGCTAAAAGCGTTCGCTGGCGTATTTTTTACGCAATTTTTTGCAAAATAACAGGCGCTATTTTTTTTTGCTATTCAATTATTTAGCAGTGTTAAAAATACGCCATTTTTTTACCGATAGCGTTAATTAAAAATTCACCCCTATGAGAGGTGCGGATTTTTAACGCTGCCCTGTTTTGTGCCCCAGGGCATGCTGATGCTTGTAGAACCTGCCAGCCAGGGGCCGCTGCGCAGGTGCCTTGGTAAAAAAGCGATATTTCAGACACTGGCCAATAACCTGTCATTAGCGCCAGGCATTTCCTGCTAGCAGGAAGTGATTTGCGACATTTAAAAAAGGTTTTTTTTTTTCCCTTTGCTGCCTGCTCTTTTTGCGCAGCGTTAAAAAAAATTGAATATGCAAATTTTTATCGTTCAATTGCCGGCAAAGGCGTCGTATTTTTCCCAAAGCAATATTTTTTTAAATACCGCCGGCAATTGAATCTGGCCCAGAGAGTCTTTCCCAGTGCCTCAGATCCTCCTGTGTGCCCAGTCGGCAACCCTGTGTTATATTTATAATGATGAGCATTTATTGATATATTTACAGTTATTTAACTACTATGATCAGCTCTTATACACAGTTCCCATAAAAAGATAACTGCAATCTCTGTAAACTATATCCTTGTAAACCCTGCATCCGAATGTACTCAGACATTGCAGAACTCCTAGCAGTTACATAGAAACACTCCAGACGGTTGATGCGGCAAATGTCACAGTGATGTTGAGTGGTTGGGCATTCCTTCCTGCGGCTGACTCTCCCAGCATGTCAGCACAATCTGCTATTTATCAAGCAGAGAATCATCTGTCTAACAGTTTACTACACGATCACAAAACAAATGATTTGAGGCTAAATTTAAATTGTTTAGAGGATTTGTTAATCTTCAGTCCAAACTTTAGTGAGATTGTATGTCATCTGTCTCTTATCTCTGTCCATTCCCATTTCTCTTTGTCAATCTGCAGGACAGGCACAGCTGTACATTATGTCGTTTGCTATAAAAAGACTTTATGGGTGGGATCCAAATTTAATAAAGACGATTTCCTTATGTCATGTACATATGTACTGTGCACAATTCAGTGCCTGCGTGTGTTGCTTGCCTACTCCCCATGCGGTTCCCGGTTCCGGTTCCCACCCCCAAGATACACATGGTGGGTGGGAACCGGAATGGTAATCGGACAGTAAGGATTCATCACATTGCCTTCTACATGCAGAGACTTAAGGTAGGATTTTGCATGTGGAAGGCCTGTATGTGCGAGAGGAGCACAGGGGGTGTGCACTTAGGGCTGTTTTTAGGGGCGGGCGAGCTGTGCAATCGCACGAGGCATGACCCTAGGTGACTTAAAGGGGGAACCCAGCAGGGCATCCCCTCTTTGGGTCCCTCTTCTCTACCCACAGGCCATGGTCACACAGAAGGGGCACAAATGGAGTCTGGACACACAGAAGGGGCACAAATGGAGGCTGGAAACACAGAAGGAGAACAAATGGAGGCTGGACACACAGAAGGTGTACAAATGGATGTAAATGGAGTCTGGACACACAGAAGGGGCACAAATGGAGTCTGGACACACAGAAGGGGCACAAATGGAGTCTGGACACACAGAAGGGGAACAAATAGAGGCTGAACACACAGAAGGGGCATAAATGGAGACTGAACACACAAAAGGAGCACAGATGGAGTCTGGACACACAGAAGGGGCACAAATGGAGTCTGGACACACAGAAGGGGCACAAATGGATGTAAATGGAGTCTGGACACACAGAAGGGGCACAAATGGAGTCTGGACACACAGAAGAGGCATAAATGAAGTCTGGATACACAGAAGGGGCACAAATGGAGTCTGGACACACAAGAGGGGCACACATTTTTATTTATATTTTGGAAGGGGTTGGGCGTTTTTTTCGCCTGGGCTCTGCTAGGTCTGTAAAGGGCACTGTATGCACTCACCTCACATGTATCCATACGTCAGCCTCAGCAATGCAGATTAACAGAATATGCCATTGATACTAGATCCGGTCTTACATTCTCTAATACTAGCAATGGTTTGAAGGGACTCAGTAACATCTCACCTTAGCAGCCTCAAGAAAGTCTTGAGGCTCATACCCTGTACAGACCAGCTCAGCCTTGTTCTAATTTCCCTCAATAGATATATGTGCAGGATGTAACATGGATGATGGGTTTGTGATATGATATAGAGGTGAAATAAAATATTAAGACAAAATGTCAGTGAGAACACTCTCCTTGGACATTCAGACTTCTGAACGCAGGAAGTATTAGATACCTTAATTATTACGCACCATCCCCACAGAAATTGGGGCCAGTGCATAAATGGGATAAGTGTGGAAAGGCTTCTAGCTCGGAAGCCTAAATCCTGATGATCCAGATCAGTGCTGGAAGCCGGTAGTGCAGAAAATGTCCACATTTCATAATTCCGGATCCAGTCCATTATTATTACACTCGGATACATAACATTTTTCAGATTCATCTCACTCAAGGAAACATAGGTCCAGGTTCAGAAGAGGTGGAGGGTCAATGGGCCGGATCCTCAATTCCGGCCGACAGGGGACTTGTGCAAGTCATTTGCGCAAGTCCCCTATCTGGGAACATCTGACAGCAGGGACTGCAGGGGGCGTGCTCTCCTCGCTACGGATGTGTAACTAAGGTCCCCGCACACACTGGGTCTACCCGAATGTTTCTTATTGAGGAATTGATGCAATAACTGATTGGACTCTGTGCAGTAAAAAAATCAGTCGCATTATTACATAAGACTCGGCCGTCTCTGGTGGACACACATTAGCTCCTCGCAATGCTCTGTAAATGGTTAACCTGCCTTATTATGTGTCCAATACTTAATGAGAGCAAGAACAACTTGTGCTGCAAGATGACAGAAAATGTACTTTGTGCAGGAGGTTAAACATGAACGTCACAGCAGCGTGTGCAGTATGGAGACATCTTCCCTGATTCCCTGCTTTAATCTTCCCCAATCTGTGGATTTTCATGTCATTTTGTTTGGTCTCCACAAGAACATTACTGGTTTCAAAGATGAAATATTTCTGTGTTCTTTTCTGTATACACAAAGGACTATTCCCGCACTAGAAGATCGTTGAAAACAATATACTATAGTGTATATAACAAATACCCCTCCTATTAATAAAACTTGGGTAAATACCCTAAATCTAGGTAGGAATATGGTGCTCTTACAAGTATAAAGGTTAATAGTTCAAAATACTTTTAGAAGACAGAAACATGCTTGTTTACAGTGTGCACTTGGGGTATTTGAAGTGTGTCCCAAGTATGTTATTAAAACTTAACATTTATTAGTTATTTTTTAAAAAGCGAAATTTAGATAAAAGATAGAAAAGTAGGAAGATATTAAAATCTTTTACACCCAAGAAAACTATCCACTATTGGGACAGAATTATCAATGTAGTACACTGGCCCTGAAACCTCAACAATAAATTCATGTATAGATTAGGGGAGATTAATACTTGGGACACTTATTTCAAATACCCCAGAGTGCCCACTGTAAACAAGCATGTTTCTGTCTTCTAAAAGGATCCTATATGTCCCCTACCCCCTGCCAAGCCTCCTGCTTCCAGTATGTGGAGAGAGCAACGTGAATTTACAATGAATAGATCACATCAGGTATGTTTATAAACACAGAGTGAGTGCAACATGCAAATAGAGACTGCCCACTGCCACCAATGACAGCACACAGGGGGCGGGGCCAAGCTGCTGGGCCCCGTATTTGATGACGGCGACCCTGCCTGTCCCCACGCGTGGGAAATAAGCATGGGGGGTGGGCAGAAGCATGTCAGTTATACAGTAAGGGCTTAGCTAAGTCCCTACATACAATTCAGAATTAGGCACAGAAGGGTTTCCATGCGGAATACTTAAGGTAGGCTCGGGGTAGGGGGGGGGACCAGCCTGGACTATTGTACTATTGCCCCAGGGCCAGCACTGATGGGGTCCACCAATGCTTACCTAGCATTGCAGCAACAGATATCGCTGATACTTGCTGCTCAGAGCTATTCATTAGCGGGTCAATGCACAGGGAGGAAATTCCCTGCAACCCGACCTGCTGTTAAAACTCGTCTGCAGCCCCCCCCCCTTATGTGATGTCACATTTTACGTCACATAGGGGCAGGCCCCACTGACGACGGCCTTGGCCCTAAGCGTGAATCCGGTCCTTTGTATTTGTTTTTTTTTTGTTTTCTTTAAATTAAACTATCATTGAGATATAGAAAGTGGTTACAGTTCATTGTCATTATATGTAAAGGCTAAAGGTCAATTGCCTGGACATGGGTTATAACGCCCAGAATTGATCTATTAAGCAATTAGCATCAGTAGAATGTCAGTGAGCTTCCACATGACAAAAACCGCATGAAATGTGTTTTTCAGATAGAACATTTTGGCCCAGACAGAAGAAACAGACCACACACCGACACTCCCAGCAGTGCCAGTGTGATCTGACAGAGACATAATCCGGGATTTCATCTAATAAAGTCACAGCTGAAATAAAGCAATTAAGTTGCCAGTCTGAGGACGATTGTAGATTTGCAGTGTAGCTGGGTGCCAATCATTTAGCAGAATCAAAATGAGTAAACAGACAGACAGACAGTCAGCGGCTGAATCAGATTTGTGTTTAAATTAGTTGCAATTTGTGACGAGCACAAAACGCAAGAAATTGAGGATCTTTTAACAGCCATGAAATGTAAAATCCGATTTCATCACATGCATCGTTATCACTGGTCCTGTTACCAGGATTTACTAAGCTGTGGGAATGGAAAAGTGCAGATGTTGCTCATAGCAGCCAATCAGATTTTAGCTCACTTTCTAGTATGTAATAGGAAATTGAGAGCTAGAATCTGATTGGTTGCTATGGACAACATCTCCGCTTTTCCTTTCCGCTGCTTAGTAAATCTGGCCCCAGCTGAAATTTATGAAACAACAGGGGTATGCCACAAAGGCAAAGGCCACACAGCTGATGAGGGGCACCAGACCTTCGCTGCCACATGGCTCGGAGCTCTAAACACAGTGGCAGTGGAGATCCGAAAATGGACAATCTCTAGATTCTAACTCTCACGCACGAGAGGGGGACCCTACTTTAACTCCCCGACCTTAACAAAGAGCTCCTCCCACCATGCATATGGGACTTTCACATCCTGCCCTGCCACTGGCAACCCTTCCATTATGGAAGTCTGGATCTGTAGGATCCGATCCATAATAGAAGCACATTAGGGGCCTGATTCAGAGATGCGATTGCGAAAAGATCGCAAATATACGCACCTTAGGTAAGATCTTACCATGTTCCAGCCCACTGCATAAACAGTCACTCCCCTTGCAAACAGCGGTGGATCTTAAACTTAGACCACCATTGACTAACCCTAACTCTGCGCTGTCATTTAAGATCCTAAGTGAAGTAGTAGCGTTTATGTAAGATCCTAAGTGTCAGCCCACGCCCACTTTCCCTCATCTCCCTGCCTCCCCCCGCCCATTTCCATGCAAATCCTTAAGATCTTAAACTTTCGCAGCACTTAAGATCTTAAGTGCTTGCGATCGATTCAAACTTACGCTCTTAGCGAATTTACGCTCCTAACCGCTACGTAGACGGCGTAGCACTATTACTACGCATGCGCAGTAATGCGAATTTTCTAAGATCTTAAATATACGCTCCTAAGTGCCGTGGAAATCGTATCGCTGAATCAGGCCCTATATGCATGTAGTTCATAATTGGGCCAAATCCTGAACTATGTTTATATTACATTTCCTAGTGTAGCGTATTTACGCTAGTGTAATTACTATGCACTCCCCTTGGCACTCGCCTCGGCCGGACGCAGTTTAGCCGTGTCATGCTTTTCAAACCCTACCTTAACTTTTCCAAGCGTAACTCCTGTTGGCTGTAATGGCTGCACGTACTTACACTGCTAAGCACGCCAATACTGTACGATTTAAATGCCTCACCCCGCC
>WWET01000713.1:111779-124052 GCA_011038615.1 Limnodynastes dumerilii
TGCAAACAGTATTAGAGTTGAGAGGTGATGTTTCCTATCCCAAGTCTAAATAACTGTGTGATAGTAAAGCTGGTCAGTATCTGTGTGCAGTAAGCAATTCAAAGATATATCCCTGCATGCAAAGAATACAATTAACTTGACTCCCCCTGAAATCTCCATAGCTTAGCCCAGGAGTAACTAAGTTCATGCACTTAACTAGGTCTGGATCCAGCCCATTGTAGTTAAATTCTCCCGCATGAGCTTCTTAGGTGTGAATCTGGGCCACTGACAGTAGAGCGAGGGTTAGATTACAGTAAGGGGACAGTTAGGGTAAGGCTATAGTGAAGGGATGATCAGGGTTAGGCTGCAGTTAGGTGATGGTTAGGATTAGGTTACAGTGAGGGGGATGGTTTGGGTTAGGCTGCAGTAAGGAGAGAGATAAGGTTAAGCTTCTATTATAAGACTGTTGACCTTAGTGTTGTCAGGATAATACCCCTGTAAAGTTTATACATTTATACACTGTTAACCTAATGTTATCAAGAGTAGGAATGTTAAAAAAAAAAATAATGACATTTAGGTCTTGTATAAACACCACTATTTTATATCAGAGTTTCTTAAAAAAAAAATAGCTAAAAAAAAAACCACTAAAAATTCAGAGATGTATATTTGCTGGATAATTTAGCAATATTTGCTTTATAAAATGAAACATACATATTCTCACAGAGTTAATTAACATCTCAGTGATATATTCTCAGTGTGAGGCAAAACTTTATTTACAGAAAGACATTTCACAAAGAATAGTAGATATTGGTAACAGTTTTTCATACACAAGTAAGTTAAGCTAGGATGTAAATGTAAAACCATTAAAGCTGTGCTTAGTGTTATATGAATCAACAATATTTTAAATCAAATATTCCATTTACCTGTTTTCCCCACTGCACTCTGTCCCAGTACCACAATACGCATAGTCCGTGCAGGAGCCAAACTCCAAGATCTTCTAAGAGGTCGAGGTAGTGGAAAGTTAGAGGTCATGGTGCAAGGAGTTTTGTATCGTTAATGTCACCAATTCAGCTAAGTACATGGCAGATAGATTATGAGTGTCAGATGAATGCTGATTACTGCCATGTAATTCCCTCTCTGGTACTGTGCTTTTTGGTTTGGCAGGAAATAAATACATATCTGTTCTCCAGCCAACCTCTCCTCTCTAAATCGAATATTTCCTGCCTACTTCACAGTGTATTCCCGCCTCCTATTCTTCTGGCTGTTGAAGCAGAAAATTGCATGCAATGTACTTCAGCACTTTCTGGCAAACCTTGCTATTGTTTTTTTTTTTGGGAGCAGAAATCATTAAAGAGTGTCATTGGGTCACATTGGGCAAATTGAGTCTTTATTAACTATTTGTGTTCCAGGACCATTGCAGTCAGGAAGCGGTTTCCTCTTCCTAAGGTTGTTTATGAGGCACAAACATGTTACGTAGAAGGCTGCCTCAAGCAAAGTGATAAATGATGAATGCCAAACACAGACCCGAGATGGTGAGTGTTCTGCTTGATTACAGCAGAGAAAATATTTAGCCCAATGCATTGTGGGAGAACTGACACTTGTCTTTACTTACCCATATTGTTCTATCTATAGATTAGGGTCAGGGTAGGGTCAGTATTGATGTGTTTTGTTTCATGCTACTAAGCTGTCACTCCCTTCTTTACTGATTGGCATCAGATTTATTTATTATAGCTTGTAACACTTGTATAAGATGCCTGGTCTGGTAATACATAAAAGTATCTTTTTCTTTAGTAGAAGTATTGTTTAAACGTATTACCTATATTGGGGTAGATCCAGAACTAAGCACGCTAGCCGCTGACGCTGTTTTGTATGTGTTAGTATCAACAGAGTAACTAGGTACAAAGGGGCGTGACACCCGTAATTATGCTTCGGAGGCGGGGGGGAGGGCATTTAAATCATACAGTATGGACATGCTTAGGCAGGTAGGTATGTGTAGCCTGTACGGTATCTCAGTACTTACTCTGTGTAAAGTTAAGGTAGGGTTCGGCAAGCATAAAACGGTCAAAGAACATATGAGAGTGGGGAGTGCCTAGGGGAGTGCTTAGTAAATACGCTACGTCTTGAAAAAACTTAATGGAAACTTAGCTCTGGATCAGGCCCATTAAGATTAACAGAGACCAGGGGTGGAAAGTGACAGACTTGGCCCTCAAAGCAAGGAGGCAGGGCCTGAGCATGGGTGGGAGGGCCTAGATGAGGTCAGGTGGCACTAGGGGCAGAGCTGAGTGGTACCGCTGCCTGACAGAAGCTGTCAGAGGCTGACAGCTTAAAACAGCACTCTCTGTATGACTGCTGAGCGCTATAGAGTTCTAAGTAAATGTATTAGACTTCATATTAACATTCCTTCGACTCATTAGACCAAACTCTGCTCAATGCCCATCAATGGCAATATTTGGTCAAAACACTGCCCACTTTTGGCCAAACTCCGCCCCTTCTGTGGGTCAAAAAACAGGACTGTTAAGAAGTATGTATTACTCAAGGCTGAATGTTAACAGACAATAGTACCAAATCTCCACATATTTGTCAACTCCATCCGGAAGAAACAAGAGACAGTAGCATGTGAGCGGGGCATGAGGACATGATATAGGCTAATTCCTGCCTAAAGCGCCGCCCCTGTTAATAAGGATGGGGCGAAACTTGATCTCATTTTGTATTAAATCACTACCTTAAGCCCAGATCTGGGAGCTCTGTCAGCTCTACCGGGATTCTAGGAGTAATGCTGACTTTCATAAATCTTCCAGAGAGAAGATTCCAGAAACATCGCCTGAATTTTATGAATCTTCCAGAGAAAAGATTCCGGGAACATTGCCTAAATTTCTTGAATCTTCCAGAGAGAATATTCTGGGAGCAATGCCTGAATTTCATGAATCTTCCAGGGAGCAGATTCCGGGAGCGATACCTGAATTTCATGAATCTTCCAGAGAGAAGATTCCAGAAGCAATACCTGAATTTCATGCATCTTCCAGAGAGAAGATTCCGGGAGCAATACCTGAATTTCATGAATCTTCCAGAGAGCATCTTGCGGGAGCAATGTCTGAATTTTCTGACCCTTCCAGAGAGAAGACTCCGGGTGCAATGTCTGAATTTCATGCACCTTCCAGAGAGAAGATTCCGGGAGCAATGCCTGAATTTCATGAATCTTCCAGAGAGAAGACTCCGGGTGAAATGCCTGTATTTCATGCACCTTCCAGAGAGAAGATTCTGGGAGCAATACCTGAATTTCATGAATCTTCCAGAGAGAAGATTCAGGGAGCAATTCCTGAATTTGCTGAATCTTCCAGAGAGAAGATTCCGATTTCCGAGAGAAGATTCTGAATTTCAGGAATTTTCCAGAGAGAAGATTCCAGGGGCAATGCCTGAATTTCAGGAATTTTCCAGAGAGAAGATTCCAGGGGCAATGTCTGAATTTCCTGAATCTTCCAGACATTTTGGGAGAGTCAACAACTATGATTACCCCCCCACAAGTTGCATAAATCTCTAGATCTTAACAAATATAGATCGACATCCTCTTTAGCGTCGTGCTTTTCCATTACTTGGGCATGGAATTCATTAAGACTTTGGTATGTCTAAACTGTAAACAGTTATACACTTCTGAGCACAGCCCACGGCACAATTAGGGACCCTTTCAGTTGTCTGACAGAAGGAAAGGTGAACCGAGGGTTAAATAAACCCCAGGGGAAATTAAACTGCAGTTGGGAAGAGGCTGGATCTGGCTTAAGTTGTTGCAATGATACATTATTTAATTGTTATGACCTTTTAACCCAATGGTGTTGATGGGAGGAGACATGGGGGTATTTGCTTAAAACCCCCCGGAGAATGATGCCCAGCTTTTTGCCATTTGGAATTTGCCCACCTACCCTTCCCCTTTAAGGCTGTATGAGTTGGGCTTATGGATTGGTATTTACTTCTTCTTTTCTTTCAGTAGAATTTGTTGCCATTGATTCCTAGCGGTCTGCCGACAGGAAGGCAGTGCAGTGCAACGGGAGTATCCCATGAGGCGTAGTGTCGGTTGAGCTGAGGAGTCTTCTTCTCTGTTAGCCGGTATGTACTCGTTTTATGGGCGGGCCTGGTGTTCAGTGAGTTAATTGGGAGAAAGTATAAATTCTCTCCAAGGCGGAAGGCGGGCACCAATGGAGGTGGGGTAGATTTCAGGCCCCCACTTCATGATCATTCTCTAAGCAAGACGTAGAGCGTTATGACCTGCACTGCCTTCTTCTGCCACCAACTGGATTGCTGTTATACATGCATATTGTTTGATTGTTATTCTTATGATATATACATATTTGTGATATTATTGATATATGTATATTTTGTTAAAGGGGCCAGATTTACTAAGCTTTGGAAAAGTGGAGATGTTGCCCATAACAACCAATCAGATTCCAGCTGACATTCTCTAGTATGTAACAGGAAAGTGAGAGCTAGAATCTGATTGGTGGCTAGGGGCAACATCTCCACTTTTTCAAACCCGCAGCTTAGTAAATCTGGCCCAAGGACTCGACAAAAGTCTCTTCATTGGATAATGGGTTGAAGGTACCATAGTGGTTGGGTTTTAGAAACTAAGCCAATTGACTCAATGTTAGCACGTTTATACGTACAGTAGAAAGAAGAAATGCTATACTGTAGGCTCAAAGTGTAGGGTATCCAGAAAGATTTCAATGATCTAGACACCCTAGATATTGAGGGACTGTACCAGAGGTGAACGTATGCCTGATAGCGTCGTGCGTGTGTTTGCACAGTGCACGCTCAGAAAAGATGTGTACGCCATTGCGTGCAATCCAGACCCAAAGACAAGTTGCTGCATGATTGCTTGTGTGCTGAAGAGAGGGAAGCGGCAGAGACTTAAGGTTAAGGTTAGGCTGCTAGAAGGTTAGGGTTAGGCTGCGGGACAGAGAGGGTTAAGGTTAGGTTGCACTGGCACAAATCATGCTAAACCTTTTCAGTATACATTACAGTACTGTACCCTGTACTTGCTTGGGGATAGGCAAAGTATCTGGCTATGTAACTGCATTCAGCTTGGCTGCTCTGTGTCCATATGTGTTCTGCCATACAGCGCCAGGTCAGGGGCATTTTGCGTCCCACCATAGGATCCGGCTCTGAGCTTCCTACAGGAAAAAAGTGAAATATTTTTTAATTTGCTAAAGTTTCAAACATAATTATGTGCATACAGAAGATTATTGTAATTACAGCTTAAAGGGTTGTGCTAATTAAAATATATTATGTGTA
This sequence comes from Limnodynastes dumerilii, assembly GCA_011038615.1. Taxonomy (NCBI): domain Eukaryota; kingdom Metazoa; phylum Chordata; class Amphibia; order Anura; family Limnodynastidae; genus Limnodynastes; species Limnodynastes dumerilii. The sequence goes on from WWET01000713.1 coordinate 117,039, forward strand.
TTTTCTGGTGGTTACTATGAAATGATTGGCATTGTATCATTAAGCCCAAGACTGGTAACAGAGGTCGTTGAAAAACATTTGTGTGCTGGTCTTGTTCTTGTTCTCACAGATGTTTTCAAAGCATCATTTACTGACGTTTGCTAATGAGGGTAGTAAGCAGTAACATATGTTGTCGCTGTTTTCTGATTATATCCTGCCACAAAATGTTAACTATTACTTTGTTGAACATAACAAACACACAGATGTTTCCGAATGATACAGGTACAAGTATTTATTGCACTATATTATAAGTGGTTCCAGTCACAGTCAGGACAATAACAAAGGGCTGTAACCAGAGTTAATGCTTAACTCCATACGCTAACCTCTGCCGTGGAGGCCAGTATACAGAGTTTGTGATCCACAGTAGTGCATGCAGGAGAGCTGGTCACTCCCCCTGCTCCCCAACATGTGAATTCCCCATCAAGTCCCTCCAGCTAACGGTATTCTAAAGTCTCTCTGTATTTCCAATTTATTTCTCTACAGCCTCCCAATATTCCCCATCATGTGTTTCCAGAACCCAAATATTCCCCATCATTTCTCTCTAGTCTTCCAATATTCCCCATCATGTGCCTCCAACCTCCCCAGTATTCCCAATCCATGTCTCTCCAGCTCCCAGTATCCCCCATCATGTCTCTCCAGCTCCCAGTATCTCCCATTATGTCTCTCCAGCTCCCAGTATCCCCCATCATGTCAATCCAGCTCCCAGTATCTCCCATCATGTCTCTCCAGCTTCCAGTATCCCCCATCATGTCTCTCCAGCTCCCAGTACTCCTCATCATGGCTCGTATTCACACTTAAGCTTCTGCTTCATAGTTGCATATATTTAGTAAATGGCCTACTATGCATGCGTAGTTAGGTCATTTACGCAATCTACGCAGCAGTTAGGTATCACTGCAGTTACGTTGGCAAACGTTAAGGTAGGGTTTGAAAAGCGCATCTTGACAAAATACGTACATTCAAGGGGTGTGCCAAGGGGAGTGTATAGAAGGTACGCACACGAAAATACGCTACGTGAGTAAACGTACGGCAAACGTAGTTCTGGATCTACCCCCATGTCTCTCCAGTTCCCATTATCCCCCATCATGTCTCTCCAGTTCTCATTATCCCCCATCATGTCTCTCCAGTTCCCAGTATTCCATATCATGTGTGTCCAGCTCCCAGTATACCCCATCATGTGTCTCCAGCTCCCAGTATTCCCCATCATGTCTCCCCAGCTCCCAATATTCCCCTCTTAAGTCCTATATGTTACTTACCTTTGAAGTCTTCCCTCCTTCCGGTTGCTGCTCTCCTCCACGGCAGGCTCTAATGTGAATAACACTGATATGACCTTAGATCACACCAGGATCATTCAGTGAGTACATTGAAGGGGGGGAAGGCACTGCTTCAGTCTCACGGGTGCCGCTGTTAAATGATGTAAGGGCGCTCTCACCAGACACCTTACAATGTTTAACAGCTGCCTCCATCTTGGGGTCCAGCGCTGCAGAGCGGGGGAATAGGCACCTCTCCAGCCTGGTGCCATCCTGCCCTGCATCCCCCCGCAGACCGCATTGCACTGGTTCTATGTGTTCATCTCTCTGCAAGACCCTGAGTATCCTTGCATTTCAATTTGTAAAATAGACTTGCTGCAGCACCTGTGCATTAACCCTGGGAGTTCCTGCAGTACAGCCTGAACATCTGGCCAGCAAGTGCACTATAGATATTATCTGCATGATCTACCACATGCTTGTTATTCTAAAGACCGGGCTTACGCAATCTACGTACAGAAATGGTACGTAGATAGCATAAATAAGCTACTATTCTTAAAACAACGTACGTAAGACGAAAACTACGTAACTGTGAATCCGGACCATAGTCTGCTTATTAACCCTGTAAGTCCTGCATAGTCACCTGAGCTTCTAACTCACAAATGCATCCGTGTATACCTTCTACATGCTTATCTGAACCACTTTGCAAGCTGATGTTGGTGCTCCTGTATCCAGTTACCCTGAGCAACTGTTTCTATGGACTGTTATTAAAGTGGTCTGACTCTGATGTACAAGTGCTACTGTTTCCAAGGACTGTTTATAGTCAGGGTTCTGGTTTATGAAGTGTTCCTGTTACTTTGGACTTCATTTCAATGGTTTCAAAGACTACTATCTCTTGTATTTTATCCCTGCAAAGAAGGATTGTGCTATAGAGAACTTTGTGACTTTATTTTATGCAACTTGATCTCTATTGTAACTTATATGTGCAAGTCCTACCTTAGACCTCCCAGCTTCAACTACCCTACCACCCCTATCCACTATTATGGTCCTGACCCAGATACCCAGAACCCATTACCCGTGATCCCTTAAAATATAATAAAAAAAATAGACGGCTTAGCTCGTCCACACTCCTGCTCATTCCTTCCCTCTGTGTCCTTGCTCCTTCTCATTCCTCCCCTCTGTGTCCTTGCTCCTTTTCATTCCTCCTCTTTGTGTGTCCACTGTGCCTCTGCTGCTTCTCTCTCCTCATCTCTGTGACCCTGCTGCTTCTCCTGACTCTCTCCTCATCTCTGTGTACCTGCTGCTTCTCCTAGCTCTCTCCTCCCCAATTCTTCCAGCTCTATTCTCACCTGTGTCCCCACTTCTTCTCCAGGCTCTCTCCCTATTCTCTCTGACAGGTGTTGTGTTACTAACCCTGACAGAAGAATGCAGATCAATTAATTCTCTTGACACTTCAGTGCCGGGAAGATAATTGTCGGCATTCTAACCATCACTGGAACAAACTACACCCTTTATATGAGTTATAAAATACAGATGACCTCTGGAAAAATGATTGTGTGTGACATTAGATTTTAGCACACACCACACAAGGGACAATCCAACTCAGTTGACAGAAGCCATTTTATGGAGGTGTCTATGTAAAAACCATTTTACCTTGGCTAGAGTTCAGAAAGCTGACTTTTGGGTATAACGATGTCCAAGCTCATACCAAGCATATTCTATAGTGCACAAAGAGGCAGTGGGGTCCTCAGGAGGGGTAAGTAATTTATTGGGATCCCCAACTCAGCCAGAGGGATTTTCTCACCAACAGAGATTAGGAATTATAATGTCATGATCTGTGTATTGAAGCCTTATTATAAACCTGTCACACTTGGGCAGTGTATTGAAAATACACCAAATGCATTATATAGTAAGTGGATAGCAGTGAATAGTTGCCACTACTATACATTGTTTTGAGCAGAGGGCATGTGAATCTGCTCTGAATTGCAGAGAGATCAGTGAAATGCGCTCTGTAATAGGAGGGGTAAAATATTCCCCAGGTGTGTATTTGCTTTTCTGGATCCCCCTGCCCGGCTCTTCCTCTATCTGTTGGAGTACCGCAAGGCTCAGTGTTGGCTCCACTGCTTTTCTCTATCTAAACCCAGGCTCGGCAACAGGGGGGGACAACATGAGGGACAGCTGTGTCGGCCGTCAAGGTTCAGAGGGACCCCTGCAATCCACTATTGGAGGGATGGGGGCCCCCCAAAAACATGAGTGCATCCCAAGATTTTTGTTGCAAGGCCTGTCTATACCACCTCCCTTGGACAACTAATAAAGTCATCTGGATTTCAGTATCATCTCTGTGAAGATGATACATAAAGCTATCAATTCATTCCTGATCTCTCACAAACTTAATCTTTCAAAGACAGTGCTAATAATATTTCCACCTGACTACATTAATGACCCCCCAACCATGTTATGATACTATACACAGAGGCTCGCTGGAAGATTTTAGCCTGTAGGACAAATACAAGCAATGCATACAATTGATTTATGCTAAATTATAAAACATAATTTCCAGCATGTGCTTTGTGGCCATTTCCCTACTGTGTGGTCTTGTATTCTATAATAATGGATTTTAACACAATTGTTCCTGAGTAGTATGATTTACACTGGCTCCTCACTATAATATGATATTTAAACTGCCAGGGGGTAATAAAATAATCCAGTACTAAACTGGGAATGTAGTTTAGAAAAACCTTAATTTGCATAATAAGGAATTTATTCATGGATTTCAAATAACATAATTCTACTCTGCATGAATCCTGGTTTTAAACCACGTTTACTTCTTTCTTTGTACATCTACTATATTGCTTTATAATATTCTGCTCAAATGCTGTACTTTCAAGTATTTAAAAAGTGAAACTCTTAAAATGGATGAATTTCTGGGTTCCACACAAAGGTCCACTTCGTCCCCCCTTCTGGGATACTGGGTGTTTTGTTGGACTAAGATACAAGAATATTGCTCCAAAGCAGACACAGCAAAAATTAAACTCCTGCATATTATATTATCAGTATAAAGGGGCTCTCAAAACACTCAGGGCAGTGGTTCCCAAATCCACTCAGGGCATCCCTAAGCCCAAAAAATACCAATCACATGTTTTACTTATTTAGGTGCAAACAATTTTACAGGGATGGAGAGCGAGCTCTTTATGGGCCTGATCCAATTGCCTGCGAAGACGGGAAAAAGCGCTTATTGCGCCTATTCCCGTCTATTACAGTAAGTAAAAAAAATCTATGAGGCGCGCATAAAAAATCTTTGATGCAATTTCACGGAAAAAAGCACCATGATCGGGGATTGTGGGCAGTTGAATCAGGTCTTAAGGGTTTTAATAAATAAAGCCCTTAGTTGTCCATCTGTAATAAAAAAAATACTTCTTCAATTGGACTTCTATAAAACTATCAAAAATAATATACATATCACCCATTCTGTGTCTCTCCACTGCATTTACTCCATTCCTTCAGCCCACTCTCCTCCATGTCTCCAGGCTTCTTACTTCAGTTTTCAAAGCATCCTCCTACCTTTCCCCAGTCCCCTTCCTCCGTGGCTGTGAAAGGGCCGTTCTCTCCCAGGCAGTTCAGAACTGGCTGAGAAATCGTTTCCCTTTGCCTCGTAGAGGCCCCTCTTCCATGTCCCCATACTGGAAGACGACTGACTTCTCCAACTCTTTGTGGCACACCGGCTTTCCAGGTAACATGACCTGAGCCTGTGAGCTGGCCCTGGTTGCAACCCTGTGAGTGGTCTGAGGTACCCCAGGGTGCCACGTACACACTTTGGAGCCTCTGATTTAGGTAATCTGAATCTCATAGGACCTATGTAAATGACAGATTGAGTGCTAAAAACCACCTGTGCTATTTCCAGTGTTGCTATAGGGCAAGGCATTAGGGGATGCGAAGTGGATAAAGCTCTAACAGAGATTACATATTCCTAATATAAAAAGACCACTTTGAAGTGGATACAAATTTCCATCTCGCTGCACTAGAAGCTCCAGCCTTCTGAATTACTATCGCAGCCCCTACCTGGGCCATCCTCACTGGACCGGATCCAGTCCCCCGCACGTGTTTCGTCCACACAATAGAGGGGTGTGAACTCCCCCTGACACCTCCCTCTCTTGTGCTTAACAAGTGTGACTTATGCTGGTAAGTAGGAGGCGACACCCACACTGTACACTTTGCATGCTTCAACCGACCCACCTTAGCGGGCAGAGGGGAGCAATGACCCCTTTGATCTTAAAAGCCATCGTATGGAACTAAGTTCTGTACAACGGTTGGTACGTCAGTTAAAACTCACTTAGCATCTGGAGGGTGCATACGCCCTCCAGTCCACTTACATACCTTGTGTGCATAAATGGGCAATCATTCCCATGTCTGGATCCAGCCCTTAGAATGGGAATAGTTCGGAAGTCTGGATACAATTTCAATACTTCGTCCCTCCCTCCTAGCCCCGTCTCTGCTCTAAAAAATGCACTAAAAGTACAGGATTTAGGAACGGATCCAGCCTCCTGCACGCTTTCTGTATGTGCGGGGGTCTGCCCATCAGAGAGAGAGAGAGGGGAATGCACGCCCCCTATCACTCCCCTCTCTCGTGCTGCCATAAGCCTGCCTTAAGTCCATTGTGCGGATCAGAGGTCCATACGACCGCTGATCCACACAATATTGGGAGCCCCCTCCCATACTGTACATTTTGCACGCTTCCCCCGCTGACTTTAGCGGACGGAGGGGAAGCACAGCCCATTTGTCCTTAAATGGACTTGTACGGAAATCAGAATGGACTGGTACGGAAATCTTGCTATCCTAGGGTTACTAGCGCCCTCTAGTCAAACCAGGCCTCTTACGCACTTGGCGCATGTAAGTGGCCTAATGTGTGCAGGTCTGGATCCTGCCCTTAGATTTCAGATATCTAGTGATCGGAAAAAGACCTAGTGAATGGAAAACAACTCTTTTGCAAAAGTCTGGCTCCAGTCCTTTGCGATTTAGGACATTTTGGGATGTAATTAAACATTTTTTTGCCCCAAAGAGGAACATGCTGCAACCTAGCTCTCAGAACACACTGCACACTATCAGAACACTGAGATCGGGAGCCATTTCCACTTCAAAGATCAGACTCTTTCAACTAAGACTTGTGATTTTGGAGTTATGAAATATATAAGCGCATACCTTCTTATTTTGTTACACAGTATAATTGGCTTTCTCAGAAGAAGGTCTAAGCACCTCACACTCATTAGTGGATCAGTGAGAGATATTCAAAGTGGTGGATAATTACAGTTTTAAACATCTATTGACCTTTTCCTAAGCTGCAGTTTCTGTTAATCGTGTGATGAGAATTTGAATAAAAGAAATCTGAACAGATTTTGCTATTTTTTTAATATATTTTTCAGCAACCTGAATATTATTAATATTTATTTATAATTTTTTATTATTTTTAACGGCTGTGATTACATTTTTTCTTTTAGTATATTTTCTCATAATAAATAGAAAAAGACTGGTTTGGGGTGGGCCAGCAATTATGAGGTATGCCCCACTTATCATTGGTGAAAATGGCTGCTCCATTGCCTGATATTTTTACATATGAGAAGAGGGAAAGGCTCCACTTCTCATCTATTCACCCTTACTGTTCCACTGCCTCTCCAGCCCTGTGCCGGTCTGCAGCACATCCCCTTGCGGAGTGCATTGCATCAGCCCTGTGACCACA
>WWET01000713.1:135494-147153 GCA_011038615.1 Limnodynastes dumerilii
CGTGCGAAGCTGCGTGCGTTCGCGTAGTCAGTACGTCCGTTAGCGGACGTATTCTGTTACGTTTGGAAAAGTTAAGTTAGGGTTTGGGTAGCGTATTTTCACAAAATACGGCCGTGCAGGGGGTGTGTTAAGGGTAGCGTAGCGAATTTACGTACACGAAAATTCGCTACGTGAACAAACGTACGGCAAACGTTGTTCAGAATCTGCCCCATGATGACTATATACAAATACATCATGGGTCAATACAGAGAACTTTCATGGGAACCTTTTACCCCAAGGACTGTACACATGGTCACCCACTAAGGATAGAGGAGAGGTCGTTTCTTAGGGGAGGGAAGGTTGTCATGGGAGATTCAAATGATATGTTGAAGAAGGGGTTAGAGAATTTTTTTGTGGAAAACAGTATCCGATGTAACCCAGGCCAATAATAAAAATGAAGTATCAAAGTGAATCTGGGGAGTAATAGGACTGCCATCTTGGGTCATGAGGGATTCTTCCAGATTGAAACAGGTTTAACATTGTTTCCTGTGGATCAATTTCTATTATTAGATAGGGATCGCAGGAGATCCATAATAGGTTGAACTTAATGAACTGGTGCCTTTTTCCAACCTCATCTACTATGTTATGCACAAATGGAAATACCTAAATTTTACTAACTGGAAATTGGCCTAACAGCACCCACACATGTATGCAACTATTTCTTATTATACATGCAACACAGCACAATGACAAGCATGAAAAAATAGACAAAGGACAAATTAGTGTATCATGTATTTACTAGTGTCTGCTTACGCCCTGTCCCTCCTGACCTTTCCAAGTAACAGAGGAACACATGCCTGCAATGAACCAATCATGTATAACCATGTCTGAGTATCTGTCACACAAGGGAAGAACTTACAGAAGACAAAAGGAGGGGGAAGGAAGTGGACTACTGGTGTGAGCGGAGGAGAGTGGAAAGAAAGAGAAGGGATAGATGGAGGATGCAGTGTGGATGTTAAGTGGAGGAGGGGTAGGCTAGCCTGAACAGGTGCGTTTTGAGTGAACGCTTGAAGACCTGCAATGTGGGGGAGAGTCTGACTGAAGAAGGAAGGTCATTCCGGTGCAGAGGTGCAGCACGGGAGAAGTCCTGGATACAGGTGTGAGATGTGGTGATCACTTAAAGGTTAAGGGTAAGGAGTTTAAAGAGAGGTCTGAAGCGTACAGGAAGCCAGTGGAGGGTTTGACATAAAGGAGAGGCCGAGGTAGAGCGGCGTTAGAGGAAGATACTTTAGGTATCTGTTACTGTGGATATTAGACAGATGCTACATGGAAAGTTGCCCCTATTCCCAAAAGTTCAGACAGCAACACTGCCTACTATGCTATGATAAAGTCTGTGGTATTATCATTTTATTTATTTATTAACAGGTTTTTATATAGCGCTCACAGATTACATAGCGCTTTACAATTTAACAATCAGTATAAACAAGACTGGGTAATAAACAGATTGGGTGGGTCGGAGGGCCCTGCTCACAAGGTTACACTCTATAGCAGGACTCCTCAACCAGTGTGCCAAGTGTACCATGGTGCAATGCCTCCAACAGGAGAAAAAGCACTGTAAGACCTTGACTTAAAGAAATAAAGGGATACTGGGGAGGCTGCAGATACATGAATGGGAACTACTAGGGAGCCTGGAGACACATAAATGGGGACTACTGGAGAGGCTGAAGACTCATGATGGGGGCTACTTGGGAGGCTGCAGACGCATGATGGGGGCTAACATAGTTAAATTAGTTATAAGAAAAAAGTTATTAGCTGCAATTTTAAATTTTATTAAATAATAAATAACAATTAAATGTAATATGTGTATGCACTTTGCATTTTCTGCTTTTTTTTCTATATTTTGCTTTTGGTGTGCTGCGGAATTCTGGGAAGGGCTTAGGTGTGCCGAGGGTGAGAAAAGGTTGAGGAGCACTGCTCTCTCTATAGGACAGTGGGTTTAATACATAAGAGCAAGTGCTATAGATCACACAATGGGACCAGCCAGGGTGTATGGCAAAAGTGCTCTCAGTGCTATGTATGATCCAGCCACACAGCAGTGTTAGTAGCGGAGATGAGAATTGTAGAATAGAAAGAGAGAGTGTGCCGGTTTGTGGTAATGTGTAAAAAAGAAGAAGTAATTGTTAATATGGTACTTAATGCTTAGGAAGGTTGTGGAATTTGATAAGCTTGTCTGAAGAGATGAGTTTTAAGGGAACGCTTGAAAGTTTGTAGAGTAGAGGATAGTCTTAATGGGCATGGAAGGTTATTCCAGAGAGTGGGTGCAGCCCGGGAGAAGTCTTGTAACCGTGAATCAGAGCATTTATGAAGTGCAGAAGAGAGCTGTAAATCTTGTGATGATCTGAGAGAACGAACTGGGATATATCTTGAGACAAGTGAGGAAATGTATGCAGGTACAGTATTGCTTATGGCTTTATAGGTTAACAAGAGGATTTTGTATTTGATTCTGTAGTTCACAGGCAGCCAATGTAGAGACTGACAGAGTGGACTAGCTCTAGTTGAGCGTTTTGCAAGGAAGTCTTGTTGCTGCATGCGATATAGACTGTAGAGGGGTCATTTTATATTGTGGAAGTCCAATAAGAAGGGCATTGCAGTAATCAATGCGGGAGATAATTAGTGCATGAATGAGCGTTTTAGCCGTTTCTTGTGAGAGATATCATCAATAAATCATCCCACCTGAAGATTAATTTGCCAGTGACACCAATAACAATGTAAAGAAACGTTTTCCGATATTCAGCAATGGCTCCACCAGTTCTGACTGTAGTCCTTTCCGTGCCCCTCTAGATTGTTGAGACAAAGCTACTGTCTATAGATACATAGAAAGTGATGGTAGAGCCACATGGCCCATTCAGCCAGCCAAGTTGTATTTATTTATTTAAACTACACTGACCCTAGACCCTATTTGAGCCTTAATTTAGGATATCCTTACAATTATTCCAAACATATTTCTTATTATCAATTACTGAAGTTAGTGAATTAATTTTTCCTGTAAATTCCTCTAAACCCACCACTGTCCAGTTTATATGTATGCCTTCGTGTTCTAATACACCTCTTCTTTTAAAAAATCCCCCCTTCCTGTACCTGCTCACACCCATTCATATGCCCATTCACCTGTTTCCCATATTTGCCATCAAATCCCTCCTGACCCTTCTCTGCGCCTCCCTGAGTGTTTATTGCATTAAATGTAATTTTTCTTCATCACAGCAATGTAAATTAAAGTTAATCACACTTGAAACCGCAAATACAGACCAATACTTTTGTAGCGAAAGTAAAAAAAGATATTGTAGCAATTAAGTTCAGGGATAAATTGTCTGATATCCAAGGTAAATAAACACTTTATAAAACCAGTTTACTTCTTTACATTCTTTTTTATTATGTCGTTATACATTATTGTTTATTTATATATACTTTTTCTTATTTAAATGCACGTAACAACAAAATACTGGGGTGGCATTTTGGGGGCTGGAATGGATTAATGGCATTTTTAATTAATTTCAATGGGGAAATTTGATTTGATATACAAGCAAATTGAGTTACAAGCTCAGTAACAGAACAAATTAAACTCGTAAGTCAAGGTAACACTGTACTGCAGTAAAGTCTCACCTTTTCCAGTCGGATTCTGTCTCCACACTCAGCTTCCATACAGCCGTTAATTAAAATAACGTCTTCGTTGGTGACTTTCCACTGTTTACTTGCAAAGTGGACAACGGCAAAAAGCCGCCCAAACTCTCCCGCGGTGATAAGGTTGTTTACTTTTTTAACAAGCGCTACAAAAATAGCAAAAAAGAATTAGTTTGATACATAAAAAATTGATGAGTTTGTGTTAAGTTTAATTGACCTTTTAAAGCAGATTATGTTTGTTCAACATAAAAATTATTAAAACTGCTTGCATAATTACTGTAAATAATCTTAAAATAAGCAAATCAGAAACATGAATTAAAACGGTTATTTTTGCTACAACTAAATGTTCTCCCCATTATGCCAACCACCTATTACCCACTTCCATATGACTCTTGTCTAAGTCCAAGCCAACCTTCTTGAACAGGCCTGGCCAACCTGTGGCTCTCCAGGTAATCTGAAACTACAACTCTCAGCATGCTAGGCCAAATATCAGCAATTAAAGTATGTTGGGACTTGTAGTTTCACACCACCTGGGAAGCCATAGGTTGGCCAGGCCTGGTCTAGAATGTCTTGGACCGAAGCAATCAATCCCTTGACTACTTATCACCATCATCTAATCTACATAGCACCATGGGCCAGATCCAGAGTTAAGTACGAGTGTTTTTACGCTTGCTGCATGCGTAATTTCGACTATTTCTATGTACTGTCCATGCGCATGGTAGATATTAAGCGCCATAACTTGTGATCTTCCACGTAACTACGTACGAAAAAGGGCGTGTCATCTTTACGACAACCGGAAATTTTAGGGGGTTAAAGGGAAAAAGAGTTGTTCGTGGGTGACAGAGATGGAGAAAAGCTTCTGACCAGACCTTGTCTGAGGTGCCGAGCATGAAGATCTAAACACTGACTCCAAACACTGCAGAAGATAGAAGGAGTATTAGCTCTAGGGGAATGTAGCTACAATTCTATGGGAATACCTTTCTACTCCATGTCTTGCTGTATGCAATCTTAAATCTTTAATCAAATGGACACTTTCATAGCCGGTGGAAGAATTTTATATAGGTCTTTTTTTAATATGTATGTATTTTAAAGTCATGTTATTCCTTCTTAATGACTATGAAAACCCAGAAACACAAAAAATAAGTTTTAAGAGAGCGAACATTCAGCAACTATATATGCAATCCTGACCAATAATAATATTTTCTGCTGTGCGATACTACAACCTCATAATGAAACACATAATTTCAATGCACTGAGCTCTCACCTCTGTGCTCTTCTGCTTCTTCAGTGGGATCTGGGAGTTTGATCTCTGGCCAAGGTGGTTCAGATAAGGAAGTCTTTGGAACATAGCTGAGGAGCACAGTTATGGTACATTAATACATACACATCATATGAAGGCAGGATTGCAACTCCGTAACATTAACCAAAACATAAGTGTCAAACCAGGACAATGGGCTAGATCCAGACTTAAGTGCTTGAAATTAGTTACTCCTGGGCTAAACCATGTTGATTGCAGGGGGAGTCAAGGTAATTGTATTCTTTGGATGCAGCGATATATCTTTGAATTGTTTACTGCACACAGATACTGACCAGCATAACTATCACACTGTGGAAACATCACCTCAACTCTAAAGGTGGCCATACACTAGACGATTATCGGCCCGATTTCTCAATTATTGGGTGATCGGGCAAATAATCGCTCTAGTGTATGGTACAGATACATTTTTGAAACGTCAAATAAACGCACCAGAAGTGCTCTGGTGCGATTATTTGATCGTTCGGCAGGTTTGATTTTAAACGATATTTTTTAAACGATATTTTAAGGGAGCCAATCAGCAAGCTGAATGGCTCCCTATCCTTTTAATAGACGCTGCTGCTGATCTATGTATACAGCTGCTCTGACAGCTTAAAAGTATACCTTCAAAGCTGTCAGAGCAGCATAGTGCATAGATCTGCAGCAGGGTCTATTGCAGGGAATAGTACAGAGAGGGACCAGCCGAACCCGCGCTGTGTGAAGCGCAGATTCGGCAGATCCCTATCTCTACTACTCCCTGCAATAGACGCTGCTGCAGATCTATGCACTATGCTGCTGTGACAGCCTTGAAGGTATACTTTTAAGCATGTCAGAGCAGCTTTGCATATGACTCTGCAGCAGCGCAATAGAGAGCGCTGCCTCCCCCCTCCCCTCTTCTGCTAGGATTATCGGTATTCGTTGTAGTGTATGGCCAGCTTAATACTGTTTGCAACAGATGAAATATGACTCCCCTGCAATCAACATGGTTTAGCCCAGGAGTAACTCATTTCAAGCACTTAAGTCTGGATCCAGCCCAATGTCCCTTGTTATAAAAGTAAGTCATGTTTTTATTTTTGGTTTAATTATTTATAAATGGAGTAAGTGGTTTAATAACTACATTGTGCAAGCTTGTGCTATGTGATTTGCGTTATTGCTGTAACCTTCACATTATAAATGTATAATAATTACAAGACAAACAATAAAAAGTATTATACAAGTCAAGCAAGAGGTAAAGCGGTAAGAGAAAACAAGATGCAAACGTTTTGTAAGAATGCAGTCTATCAACTAACTGGGTGCCGGTAACTCATTGTTATTGTAATATTACTAATGATAACACAAGGAAATCACTGGAAAATCTGAAGTCGGAGCATCCTCACTCATGTTGTTGGTTCCCAGTAAATTGATGGGCTGCATGCAGGTGGAGGCCACAACATATACAGAGTACAGGCACAAACACAAGCATATTCTTTATATGACAATGATAGAAGCAGTAACATGCGTATTTATTGGTTATTGTTATCATGAAAGATAGACCATCATTATCCGATACGGTATTTATTTTTCCTGTGAGTGCACAGGAAATCATCATCCGTGTGCTATTGACATGCAAAGCACGGCTTTATCAATATAAATTGAAAGTAACATTTCCCAGCAAAAGCTAATGTCATGTAAATGTAATTCCAACCTTATTAAGGAAAGGTCTGAAATGAAGTCATGGTATTTACCTAGGCTGCAGTGATGAATTCTGTGAACTCAGACATCGAAGAGGAGGCCGGAACAATGAGACTGAAATATAGAAAAAGGAAATAGCACTGTGTAATGAGAAGAGACATAGACACTGCACAATGCAATTATTAAGCACTTATATCTAGGGTAGACCAGGAAATAAATATCAAGGTGCTTAAGTACAACAAATATATATTTTATAAGACAAGATAGATAGATAGATAGATAGATAGATACGAGATACATAGCTGTGTGTGTGTTCATTTGTAACCTGTGTAAAACCAGCGCATAAAGCAATAAAGGCCCCCAACCATCAGACAATGGTCTATCTAACCCCATCTTTACCACCGATAAAGTTGTCACAAAAAAAAAAATAATCTCGTCCATGCACAAATGAACAGCAGACTGCCCATAAATATACCTCAATCTCTCTATAAAATGTTCTATCAGTAAATGGGTGACTAAACCAGTTATCTAATATCCATCTAAAAAAATAATAATCAGGCACCAATATGTAAAAAAAAAAACCCTTCATGTAACATCTTTAAGCCTGTTTGCAATACACGAGACTATCATTTATAAACAAAAAAAACTCCACCATGTAAGGGATGATACTTCAGAGGCACTGTCCACTATGCCTTCAAAGGCTGCAAATTACCGTTTAATCTCCGTATTCAATCAAAGAAAAATATACCTATATGTACCATGACAAGAAACACCTGGGGCCAGATTTACTAAGCTGCAGGTTTGGAAAAGTGGAGATGTTGCCCATAGCAACCAATCAGAGTCTAGCTGACATTCTCTAGTATGTAATAGGAAAGTGAGAGCTATAATCTGATTGGTTGCTATGGGCAACATCTCCACTTTTCTAAACCCGCAGTTTAGTAAATATGGCCCCTGATATAGGAGTTACAAGTTCAAAAAAATAAATAAAAAACTGACCACGTCAAAAAAAATAGCTGCGCCAAACAGACGGCTCAGAGGGTGATCACTAGTTTAGGTGCACAAATGTCACTTGTTGAAACAAGCAGTGAGATCATTCCATATTACGTATGGACACAGTGCAATAATTTCAGAAAATGAACAAAAGATTGTAGATGTAGTATGTTAAACAAAAAAAACTTTTACCACAAAAATTTATGTAACGCTATTAGCCAACCAATCAGCATCAGTAAAAGTACCATTACTCCAAACACCTCTAATAACTTTTGGCATTTTTTTTTATTACATCCAGATTTGGGCAAGAGAATAATTTGTTCAAGATCTGCCTCAAACCATAAAAATAAAGCACACAGGACATGGTTGCGTGTGGATTGTTTCTTATACATCAAACGTTCATAGCCAGAGGCTACAAAATGGAATATAGTTATACAGGATTATTTCCCTTTACATATTTTCCGTGCAAGTACAGTAATAACTTGTGCATTGATTACATGCATATTTAAGTTATTTTAAACAGCTGAGAGAAAAGATATATAAAGGCATGTGGGCATATTTCTGCAGCATACTTCTGATTTTGGAAGGTCCAGTATGGGGGGTCTGTACCAATCTTTTGTCTCTGTAGACCAGAAGGGTTTGGATGGCATGTTGAATCGCTATTTTGACCATGACACATCTGGGTGACTACTTTCAGCTGTATCATTTTAGAAAAGATTTTTGTTTAGAAAAATGTTTAATTTCAGCCCAGGTACACTGCCAGAAGGTCTAATTTCAACAACCTTACATATACTCTCCCTGGGGTATCTGTGGAACCCTGTGCTTCTCTGGTTAGTAGTTAGGGGTAAAGGTTTGGGGACATGATTCGCAGATATGTGGTATATAAGTATGTGCAGATTGGCAAAAATATGCAACTAAGTGGCAAGCCAACTTCAATGACACTCACCTCATTCCTATGGATTTTAGATGACTTCCGCGTCCATAGGGCAATCTTAACTCTCTGTGCATATTTTTGCGGTCAAATTTCTTAAGAACGTGCGTACCGGTTACAATCCTGCTAAGAAAATCTTATTGCTGAAAATGGGAGATCCGAAAGTTCCTTTTCGGATGTCACATTTTCGAATACTTACCTTTTTCTACTTTTTTTTTATGAATGGGTGAGTATTCGGCATACTTGCCGGACCAGGGACAGGTGAGTAAATTATTTGCGCAGGGTTAGGGTCAGGCTGCCAGGAAGGAAGGGTTGGAGTCAGGATGCCAGGAAGGGAGATTAAGGGTAGCGAGAGGGAAGGGTTAGGGTAAGAGTTAGAGAATGGAGTGGGGGACTATTTTTTAAATACTTTTCACACCACGGAGCTTTTGGTGCTCAGTGGATCGATTGCTATGCCTCATCGACCTAATCTGAGCCCTTAATAGGCCGTTTAAATGCCTCCTCCCCACCGATTTGAATCAGGGCCAGGGTCAGAATTATTATAATGCGGAACCAACATGCCAGCATTACAATATTCAATAAGACAGTTGTTGAGGTAACGACTATGTGATTAAAAAAAACACCTCAGTGGACGCTGCTGCTTCTACTGCATTCAGATCATCAGACCAACACCCCACATCTGTTAGGACACGTACCATTCACCACGGTTCCATGATAAATGCATATACGCTCTCGTGATCCCCCAACTTATATATAGTAGGGTATGACGACAACATATAAAAAAAAAACAGGGACACATGTATCAGTTGCATTACTAATCTGTATGTTACTGTGTCCACACAGGAGCCAATTGTGACATACATGCAAACAATTAATTTCTTGTTCCGTAAAATAGGCTTCATACGGCATGATGCTGGTAATTGTGTGATCAAGCCCCACCCCCATCATGATTCACAGCATTGTAAAGAAGGAAGGTGGAGCAATGATGCATAGATTTGCATTGTGCAGTAGGCGTATGGCTTGTGTGTTTCGCACAGAGACCCGGATCCAGACTTCTATACCCGCTGTGCTCATAACTGCAAGTCTGGATCTAGAGGATTTGTACTGGAAGTGTGGCCCATGTGCACTTGAAATATGTGTATATAAGTCTGAATTTGGTCCAGATTTGCACCAAAAAGATCAATCACAAGGTACATGCAGGAAGTGATCCCACTCTGTCAGGTGTCTGGGAGAACTGACATTCGAAAGCTGGCAAAGGCATGTCATGCATGGGGGTAATAAAAGCATGTATTAGACATGGCTACTGGAAGTCTCTCTAATAAATAATATTATTAATAATAAAATAATAACGATGCTGATGATGATGATGATTATAAAATATAATAATAATGGCAGTAGTAGTACTGCAGACATACAGCACATCCTGCAGAAGGTAAGTGACAATGACATAACGTGACACGGGTGACCCAGGCGATGGAAGAATGTCACACACTCATTATACCCTCTCCTCCCCCCCAATTACCTGCTACCGGGGCCTGAACGCACCGCCCGGCTATCACACCCCGCACCATCCGCCCGCAGGCTGCCAACGCCATCTCCCACCTCCTTCCGTGCACCCCGCTGCCAGCACCGGCTCCGGACAGGGTCACGGTGTGCGCCTGACAAACGCTTCCCCTCCGCTTTACGCTTTGTCTTTAGTTCCGCAGTTACTGGAAGTGACGGAGGCTGATAATAGTAACACCGCCAGCAGGAGATGGCAGCCGGCTGAGGATACACATTGTACAGCACTGTCATACAGAGTTACATGGAGGGAGGGATGGAGCTGTTTGTTCAAACCCAGCTGGAACTTTTAAAAGAGGAAAGAGAGGCTGAAATAGAAGAGACCAGGTATGTGTACACTCTCACATACTCAGGATACAGGTTTATATTTCACATGTCTACATCTCTATGTTGGCTGCACACATCCTAATCATTAAAGCTTCAATACAGGGGGTATCCATGGTGTGCATAACCGCATTCATTTGGCATGGCTGTCTTTTAAGATGTGCTAGGCTGCTCTTCAGCCCCTTCCTTAATAAAAGCTACTGCATACAAAATAATGCTGGGTTCACTACTGACACTCAACTGTCCCTGCAATGTCCTGACAGAGGGGGCATTCACCAGCTATCTAGGACTGCTCTGCCAGGTCCAGGAGATATGGCAGATTGTCTTGCTCTCCACAACTTACTTTTGTAGATTTAACTACCTGACAATACAACAGTGATTGCTCTCTATTAAGTGGATTGATGAATGAGCAATGATAGGAAAAGAGAAATAGATCAGAATGGTTTGCAGAATCCAAGGTGTATGGACACAGGGCAGTGACCAGAGACTGTTATGCACACAAATATCCATTACCCAAGCCAGGGGGCTTCTGGGAACTCTCTATTTACATGTGTGGTATTATCGGGATGCAGTAGCTAAATAATGGCTGTTTAATTTTTGAAGCGGTCTCCAATAAGAATATGCTGTTGGGAATGGGAGTCTATTTCTTCCTGTTCCCAATAGCGAAACGGCTGCGGTTAGGGTTATGACTAACGTGACCATTTATTTTTTTTCGCAAAACGGGACATCTAGACATCTACTAATTTTTATGGGGGCCCACCACATAGTTAATGGGCGGAGGATAATTGTATCAATAAAACTTACAAATAAATTGTGTATCATCTGTTACACCCACAGACTGTTTCAACAGCTCAGTGTGAAAAGCGTGTTATACTATTAATTCTCAGTTACAGTGACCCATATAATTACAGTGAGTATCCTACTGACATAAATACAAGGCAGAGAACATACTACTGATCACCATACAATAAGGACCACTTAAGATAATAGCAACTTCATCCTAGTTACCGCCATACAATACAGACTATATCCTAGCTATTGCGATACCATACACACTGCACCCTAATTATCACATCACCATATACATTGCATCCTAGTTATCACCATATAGCAGTGGTTCCCAAACTTTCTCAGTTCGTGGCACCCTTAGGGTCTCCATATTTTATTTTTTCAAGACACCCCTAAGACAAAAATAGAATAGAATACAATAGGAAAGGAAAACATTCCAAGGC
>WWET01000713.1:169909-180805 GCA_011038615.1 Limnodynastes dumerilii
GTTCTCTCTTGCTTGTCTATTGAAACAACTTGGACAGAAGTCGCAGAGGAATCTCCCCTGTGGAGAAACTGGCCCCATGTAATTACTGGCACGATCGTTACTCTGGTTCCTTCCTAGAAGCCAGCATATAGTGCAAGGTGCTTGTAGCATAGGGCACAGCTGTTTATAAAAGCTTCTCGTTAAGCAGGAGAAGGACAGGACTTCTAGAGCAGTGCTCCTCAACCTTTTCTCACCCTCGACACACCTAAGCCCTTCCCAGAATTCCGTGGCACACCAAAAGCAAAATATATATATAAAAAAAAGCAGGAATTACAAAGTGCATACACAGATATTATATTAATTGTTATTTTTTATTTGATAAATTAAAAAATCGCAGCTAATAACTTTTTTTTTCTTATAACTAATTTAACTGTTAGCCCCCATCATGTGTCTGCAGCCTCCCCAGTAAACTCCATCATGTGTCTGCAGCCTCCCCAGTATTACCATTTATGTGTCTTCAGCTCTCCAGTAACTTTTTTCTTATAACTAATTGACTGTTAGCCTCCATCATGTGTCTGCATTCTCCCCAGTATCACCATTTATGTGTCTTCCACATCCCCAGTAATTTCGCATTCATGTATCTGCAGCCTCCACAGTATCCCCTTATTTCCTTAAGGCAAGGTCTTCCAGTGCTTTTTCTCCTGTTGGAGGCATTTCACCGCGGCACACTTGGCAACATCCCGTGGCATACTGGTTGAGGAGCACTGTTCTAGAGGGTCTCCTGAGCAAGACCTTCCACCCTGGTGTCATGCTTCACCTCTGCACTCACTATCCTTATTGCATAGTATATATATATATCATCTCTGTTTTCTTCCTTTTACTCTGTTTTTTATTCCTGTGTGCACTGTCTTGTTGTTTTGTCGATTTCCATTTGCACAGTATTTTTGTCTTACTTTGAATTGTTTTGTTGTCGTTGTCCACTCCCCTGTATAGACGGCTCAGAAACCTGAATAGGGTGTAAGGGCCTGATCCAAACCTACGCTGCCTGGCGTTAATACGCCGGGCAGCAGCGTAAGATCGGCTTAAAAGCCGATCTGCGCATGCGCCGGACACACGTTTCCCGGCGTAGCTACGGAAACGCCCGATCGTCGATCGTGGTGTCCGTAACAGTAACATAGTAATGCTGGAGGGGGTGTCCCCCAGCGTTACTACGCTGAGGTTAGAGCAGGTAGGTGGGGGGGAGGGAGGCGTTAGCGTACGAACGCCGCCGTCCCAGCGTATTTACGCTAGCTTACGCTGGCCGAAGTTAGGGTAGACTTTAGCCGGCGTAAGCTAGTGTAAATAAGCTGTAGGAAGGGGGAGTGTCGGGGGAAGTGCAGCGATGTTACGCTGAGCGTTAATACACTCAGTGTAACATCGTAAGTCTGGATCAGGCCCTAAGTGCTCCCAGCCTGACTTACATCCCTGCCCCCACCCACTTTACCTCATTTTCCCCGGAGGCTGCCGTGTCACGCCCCCTTTCACTTGAAAAACTACAGACATGGCCATATTCAGAGATCCGTCAGTTAAAGGTACGCAATTATATACACAAACGTTACAAGGCAACACCCGTGACACTCCCCTCACACCGATGGGTTTTCGGTGACCTCTATCTATACGTGTGCAGTTACGTGCGTATAATACTTCCGTACGTGCTTATCTAACTAACCGCGCCCTCAAATAATCATTTAAATGCCCCCCCTCACCTACTTTCACGTAACTTTGCCCGTACGGATTTCAACCACTCCCCTCCGCACATATGTCCCCAAGTGCATTTCACAAGCACATGCCTTGGACTTCCGTGCGTAAATTCAACGTCAACAGCGTATATAAAGTTACTACGCATCTGACCCGCAGTCTTTAAAGACTGCGCATAGTTCATATATGTGCCTAAGGGCTACGTAGATGGTGTAGTCACACTGACTACGCATGCCCAGTTGCAAATCTCGGCCAATTATGCACCTAAGAAGCCCCTGTGTCTTAGGTGTGAATCAGGGCCTAAAGCACGTATTCAGGTCTGAAAGACTGCATTTACGCAATCTACTTAAGGAAAAGATACGTAGATTACATAAAAAAAATGACTACACATGCGCTGTAGTAAAAACCGCTAAACTCCGGACGTATATGTTATTCATCCAGTACTCTGAATACGGGCCTAAGTCTTTATGTCTGCTGCACGCACATGCACTGTCCGTTTCGTAACTCTGGCTCTGGTCCTGTATTTGTTTGGTAATGCTAGATAAGAAGAACAGATGGTCTATATATCATGTCTTTTAAACCTATTTGGTCAGGGATAGATGGATGGATGGATAGATAGATCTGGGTCTGAATTTTCCTTTGTCCCTTTTTCATGAGCCATTTGCACAGGTAAATATGTAAGGGCAGATTCCATTCTGCGTGATGTGCGCAGCTATGTTACGGATTTTATCTTGCACCCCACAAAGGTAAAAGCCGTGTTCAGCTACTGTAATGGACGGAAATAGGCGCAATTCACGCCTAATTTCATCATCGCAGGGAATGGAATTATCCCCATGGAGTAGAAGGAAGGTTTTTTTGTGGTCTGGAATTTATGCAGTTAGTAGTCACTTAGTTCAGTAGTTCAGTGTCAAATCCAGACACCCTCATTTCCTGCACTGATCATATTCTATGACAGGCTGACAGCTATAAACAATAGGGATGACTGTATACATACAGAAACTCTCTGGTCTCTTTACACTATGTCTTGGAATGAAACGCGTCTCCGTTTCACCTATTCTCCTGGCATAAGTAAGTGTCTCATTTGGGCCCAATACTGTTTTTAAGCTGACAATAATGAAATCTACCTCTCGTACCCACCTGGTACTACTCACACTGGCTAGAGCTTCGCTTCTGAGACTCACACTCCATTCTAGTCTCTGCTCTTCCCGATTATAACTGGATCGGAAACTCACAGAAACAGAACACCTCTATTTTGTTTAGCTCCTGTATCTATGTCCTGCACGCCTCATACATTTTAGCACCTTTACAATATTTTCAGCTGTTTATATGTTATTTCAGACATAGCCAACTTTCTGCATCTGGAAAAATGGAGACGTTGCCCATAGCAACCAATCAGATTTAAGCTCTCACTTTCTTATTACATACTACAAAATGTCAGCTAGAATCTGATTTGCTGTGGGCAACATCCCCCTTTTTTGTTTACCACAGCTTAGTAAATCTGGCCCCAGGTGTTTTGAAACTATAGCTTCCAGTGTGCTCCAACAACAGAGGCAAAGCATGCTGGTAGTTGTAGTCTCACAACTCCTGGAGGCCTATGCCTGTACTTTGAACTCTGCAGTATTAACCATTACCAGTAGGGTGCAATTTTTTTCTGAATGGTCATTAAAGTTGTCTCTATTGTCATTAATATATTTTATACAGGACAATGCCCATTTTGCCCACACTTCTCTGTATAAATACATAATTGTGGGCTAGTTCCCTTCTTAAATAAACATTAAAAAAAAACATTGTCAGTAGAAAGTCTTGGGAAGATAAGGACCCAACAATGCAGAGGGCTGCTAGATGGACATACCCTACGTGACACATTTATAGGTCATCTGTTTATAATGTTTGGCTTCTTTCTTTAGTAATCCGGATCTTTTATAGACTGAAATGCATTGAGACCATTGATTGATTGTGTTTTCTGTTGCTTGTCACAGAGACTTACCGGGGGTGGCTCTAACAGAGGAGACCGGTATTCCGTTACTACTGATCGACACTGCACATTGCGGCCTCTTTGAGTTAGACGATGAGGATGAGCAATCCAAGGGCAATCCAGGTAATTTTCTCATTAAAAAACGATGTTTATAGAAGACCTTGGTCCGGATTCACGGTTACGTATTTTTCGTCTCGCGTACGTTGTTTAAAGAATTGAGCTACTACGCACGCATGGTAGCTCATTTATGCTATCTATGCGCCATTTCTGTATGTAGATTGCGTAAGCATGGTCTAAAGACATTCAGGCCCATTTAATTCCATACGGAGGATAATCAGTATAAAATGCACTCGTGTCTGTCTATTACAGTAGTCAGTGTGGGCCTGATCCAGACCTACTGAAAATCCGATCTGCGCATGCGCCGGGCAGATGGTGCCCGGCGTCGCTATGGCAACGCCCGATGGTGGATTGGGAGTCTGTAGCAGCGCCGTAGGGACGCTGTAGGGGACGTCCCCCAGCTTCCCTACGTTCAGGTTAGTGTAGGTGGGCGGGGGGAGGTAGTTAAATGAGGGTGGGAGGGCAGGCTAAGCGGCCATACGCTCCTTTGCGAGCGTATGGACCCTTCCTTATGCCGGCTGAAGTTAGGGTATCCTTTAGCCGACGTAAGGAAGGAGCCATACGCCCGCACAGGGGGAGTGTCGGCGAAAGTGAACGCCGATACGCTGTGCTTTACTAAGCACAGCGCATCGGCGTAGGTCTGGATCAGTCCCTATGAGTGTAAATGTCTTCATGGGGTATCTGAAGTTTGAGGCTACTTCCTAATTTGAAGCCATTTGTAATGCCTGATTCTAGCTGACATTCTCTAGTATGTAACAGGAAAGTGACAGCTAAAATCTGATTGTTTGCTATGAGCAACATCTCCACTTTTCCAAACCCGTGGGCTGAATGGATGCATGCATGTCAGATGGGAGGAGGATGGGCCACACACCCCCTTATCCTGAGACCTGGCTGTGCCCTTGATCAAAATTCGAACTACAGGGGATGTCTTCCGCAATGAGCCAGGTGGGGTAGAACCCTGAAGGGAGGAAGCCTCCGATTCACTGTCCTGACCATTTATTACTCCCTCCTTAGGTTAGGTGACCCTGCCCTCTCCTTCATGATGAGGGGCCGGATTCACAACCCTGTCATTTTTAACAAACGTGCCTAATTTTACGATTCTAGCTACTATGCATGCGTAGTAACTATTTTACGCCATCTACGTAGCGTTTCGTTAAGTAGATTGCATAAATGCAGTCTTTAAAGGCCGCATGTACGCAATCTCTACGTAATGAAACGCTACGTAGATAGTGTAAAATAATTACTACGCATGCATAGTAGCTAGAATCATAAAATTAGGCACGTGTGTGAAAGATGACAGGGTTGTGAATCCGGCCCGAGTTCTGTAGATTAGGAAAAGACTTATAATCCTATATAAGAAAATATCATTTTAACAGAATGTATTTGTTTTAACATTGTACTACATTGGAGCAGACATTTATTTATTATCAGGTTTTTATATAGCGTCATCGTGTTACGTAGCCATTTATCATTTTAAACACGCATTCGTATCAGTCCCTTCCCCATTGGAACTTGGAGTGTGTGAGTAAACTGGAGCACCCAAAGGAAACACACACAGACATAGGGAGAACATTAACCACTCGAGCCACTGTGCTGCCCAGACATATAATCTCTCCCCCTCTCTCTCTCTTCCTCTCCCCTTATAGTTCTTTGCCCATATTTAAATTCACTTTTACCACTTCTCATCTGATTCCTTGCACTGCATTTATTACACTGCTGTTCTTCTTCCAGGTGAGGTTCGGCTGGTTGATTTACACATTCAGGCTCTGACTGGCGCTGGCTTGAGAGCCCGTGATATTGCTGTCATAGCACCGTACAATCTCCAGGTGAGGAAGCCCATGTCATAACTTTCATTGTCGTCTGTACATTGTCTGATCTAGGCCAGGGACAGAGCTGTAGCTTATTTTACTACATGGAAAAAGCTCTTTTAATCTGTTGCCCAATGAATCAGAAAATAGGGAATTCACGAATACAAAATGCTTAGCTATGAAAGCACTCATTGCTCTTTATCAGCATGGGGGTAAGTTGCTTTTTTAATGTTCCGCACTCTATACTGTTTATTTTTATTTATCGTCCTGTCGTTCTGTCATAACCTAAATAGCTGTTATTAAGGAACAAATCATCTTCTGTTGCTTTGTGTCAGCGTACTAAATTAATTACTAAAGATGCAATTTCATATTTTACACCCTTGTCTTTATGTTTAATGCCTTTATAAAAACCTGATTGTAGATGCTTTGAATATTGATTGAGAAGTGCTTTGCATATATATCACTTCTTTATAGAAACATAGAAGTGACGGCAGATAAGAGCCACATGGCCCATCCAGTCTGACTAAAGATGCAATTTCATATTTTACACCCTTGTCTTTATGTTTAATGCCTTTATAAAAACCTGATTGTAGATGCTTCGAATATTGATTGAGAATTCTCTGCATATATATCCCTTCTTTCTGGCTGTTTAGAGAAGACAATCATTAGAGACACTGGGCCGTATCCAGACCTACGTTGCCTTTATGTTTCAACACGTAGCGTATTTACACTATTGTAATTACTATGCTTTCCTCTCGGCCAGACGTACTTTGACCGTTTTACACTTTCCAAACCCTATCTTAACTTTTCAAAGTGTAACTCCTGTCGGCCGCAATGTCTGCACGTACTTACGCGCCTAAGCACGCCCATACTGTACAATTTAAATGCCTCACCCCGCCTCCGAAGCGTAATTATGTGTGTCGTATGGCTGGCACGCCCCTTTGTTTATAGTTACGCTCTTGATACTAGGATGGGACGTACATACATAGTTACGTGTCGTTACATCTGCCCCGTGTATGCGCAGTACATGCAAAATAGCGTTTTTACGACACCGGCTAGCGGATGTCGCTCTGGATCTGGCCCACTATTCCTAAACCTGTTGCGAGTTCCCGTCATGAATACTGTCATTTTTTTTCTTTTATGGGTGTATACGATGAGCGTACTTGATTGCTGAGGGATGGGCTTAGGGTTAGGCAGTGGATTGGGGTTGCTCACCTTTCGGAGCACCTTGTTCGGTGCTCCAGGGGTCGATTGCTATGCCTTTTTGAGGCATAAGCAATCGTATGCCCAGCCAGTTCAGATCTAGTGAGGGCCGGGGACCCACACTCCCTAAACCACCCTCTTAACCACCATGGGCTAGCCTACTGACTACCAGTCCTGTTACCACCTCCCCCCAAAAAAATATTGGGATCAAAAGCTCCAAGAAGAAGATCTCTTCTAATGATAATCTTACTATTCACGTGGTGAATTGTGGAGGCCATATCTCAAGAAGGCCTTGAATGTATGAGTGAAAATACAAAGAAGAGCAATTCAATTATTCCAAAACATACCATGAAAACCTAAGCAACTGACATTTATATCTTAGAGCAAGGAAGGTGGATGTGGGATATGATAGAAGCTTTCAATTATAATAATGGGAGTAACCAGGGACAGGAGGGCAGCAGTATTCAAAGGAACAGAAGTATTAGAACACAGGGACATTCACAGGAGGGTGGTAGGTTTAGAGGAAATGTGAGGAAACATTACTTCACTAAAAGGGTAGTTGATACATGGAATAGACTTCTGTCTGATTATAGTAAAGTCTTAAGCTGGCAACATGGTACATTATCGCTCCCAGTAGATGGGGTCCGATAACAGAATGTTTTTTCTCTAGGGAAAGGTCCCGGTATCTGCGCCACACACCTTTCCTGGTAATCCATGTTAAGGACAAGAGGCTCTTGCAGCTGATTGGTTGCAGGGGCCTCCTTTCAATCTGCACTGATTGGCTGCACGGAACTCCTGTGAATCTCTGACGAAGACCCGTGCAGCTAGCTAATTGGCTGGCTGTTAGAG
Source organism: Limnodynastes dumerilii (assembly GCA_011038615.1). Lineage (NCBI taxonomy): Eukaryota > Metazoa > Chordata > Amphibia > Anura > Limnodynastidae > Limnodynastes > Limnodynastes dumerilii. The sequence continues at coordinate 177,578 of WWET01000713.1, forward strand.
TAACTCCAGCCAATGGGCCGGATCCAGAACTACGTCCGTCTTCCACAGACGGACGTAGTTCAATAAACAGTAGCTACTGCGCATGCGTAGTAGCTACTGTACATAATCTGCGTATCGTTTCCATACGTAGATTGCGTATATGCGGTCTAAAAGACCAATGTGTGGCACCTCCACTTCTGGCTGTAGTTTCCCTGTGTGTCTGGCTCTATAATTACCAGCAAGTATAGCCTTAATTTAGTAATGGAAGCCCTGCATCTCTTGCAGACGACTTTACTTGATTACTGCTTTACTTGCCGATATTTATGGAATGAGGAAACTCCAGTCAGGGGGTGAAGTTACAGGGTCTGATAATTGGCCTTACCCACACACTACACAATATCGTCCCTAGGGATGAAAACCTGATCGTTCAGAATTGTTGATTAAGTATCAGTCCCGAGCCTTTCTGAGACCATTATCTCAGCTTTCAGAAATCTATCAGCACCACACACTAAAATGACTATTGGTCCGATCTTCCTATAACTGTGTGATTGGGCTGATAATTGCTCTAGTGTGTGACCAGCTTTGCACAGCAGAATCATTTAAACATGCTTGGGTTAGACTCAGGGATATCCTAAATCTCTAAACAAACGTAAGCATCAAATTGGACCATTATGGGTTAAAAAAAATTGAAATAAAAGTAGGCAGACTGAGTGGGCCGAGTGGCTCTTCTCTGCGGTCAAATTCTATGTTCCTGTGATCAATAAACACTATGCGGCCCTCTAATCTCATGAATTAGAATCCGCAGAGCAGAATCGTCTTTGTTCCTTCTGTGAGCCTAGTTTTCTGCAGTATAGGTTTTACAGCAAGATGGCAATATTACAGAATTGAAGCTTATTTCCATTTAGAATGCACAAATGGTCATTGCTCAGATAAACAGGTTCATGAAAGGCCAGGGTAATCTGATTCATCAGAAATAGAATGCCCCAGCAACACTACCATTCACCAGTAACACACTATACTATTCTATCTGTAACATACACACAGGATAGAGAATGTCCAGCAACACTACCATTACCAGTAACACACTATACCATTCTATCGGTAACATACACACAGGATAGAGAATATCCACCAACACTGCCATTACCCAGTAACACAATATACTATTCTATCTGTAACATACACACAGGATAGAGAATGCCCAGCAACACTGTAAATACGATGTGGCAGGGGGAGTGTCAGGGGGAGCTCTGGCTGTTTAGAGAAGACAATCATTAGAGACACTGGGTCTGGCCCACTATTCCTAAACCTGTTGCGAGTTCCCGTACCGAATACAGTCATTTTTTTTTTTTTATGGGTGTATGCGATGAGCATACTCACCTATTCATTTTTTTCAGAAGCGCGGCCACCGGGGACTTAGGGTTAGGCTGCAGGGGAGACTTAGGCTTAGATTGCTGAGGGATGGGCTTAGGGTTAGGCAGTGGATTGGGGTTGCTCACCTTTTGGAGCACCTTGTTTGGTGCTCCAGGGATCGATTGCTATGCCTTTTTGAGGCATAAGCAATCATATGCCCAGCCAGTTCAGAACTAGTGAGGGCCGGGGACCCACACTCCCTAAACCACCCTCTTAACCACCATGGGCTAGCCTACTGACTACCAGTCCTGTTACCTCCTCCCCCCAAAAAAATATTGGGATCAAAAGCTTCAAGGAGAAGATCTTTTCTAATGATAATCTTACTAGACATGTGGTGAATTGCGGAGGCCATATCTCAAGAAGGCCTTGATTATATGAGTGAACATACAAAGAAGAGAAATTCAATTATTCTAAAACATACCATGAAAACCTAAGCAACTAACATTTATATCTTAGAGCAAGGAAGGTGGATGCGGGATATGATAGAAGCTTTCAGTTATATTAATGGGAGTAACCAGGGACAGGAGGGCAGCAGTATTCAAAGGAACAGTAGTATTAGAACACAGGGACATGCACAGGATGGTGGAAATGTGAGGAAACATTACTTCACTAAAAGGGTAGTTGATACGTGGAATAGACTTCTGTCTGATATAGTAAAGTCTTAAGCTGGCGACATGGTACATTATCGCTCCCAGTAGATGGGGTCCGATAACAGAATGGTTTTTCTCTAGGGAAAGGTCCCGGTATCTGCGCCACACACCTCCTGCTAATCCATGTTGACGACAGGAGGCTCTTGCAGCTGATTGGTTGCAGAGGCCTCCTTTCAATCTGCACTGATTGGACTGCATGGAACTCCTGTGAATCTCTGCAGAAGACCCGTGCAGCTAGCTAATTGGCTGGCTGTTAGAGTAACTCCAGCCAATGTGTGGCACCTCCACCTCCTGGCTGTTTTTCCCTGTGTGTCTGGCTCTATAATTACCCGCAAGTATAGCCTTAATTTAGTAATGGAAGCCCTGCATCTCTTGCAGACTTCTTTACTTGATTACTGCTCTACTTGCCGACACTTATGAAATGAGAAATAAAAGGAAACTCCAGTCAGGAGGTGGAGGTACAGGGTCTGATAATTGGCCTTACCCACGCACTACACAATATCGTCCCTAGGGATGAAAATCTAATCGTTCAGAGTTCTTGATTAAGTATCAGTCCCGAGCCTTTCTGAGACCATTATCTCAGCTTTCAGAAATCCATCAGTACCACACACTAAAATGACTATTGGTCCGATCTTCCTATAACTGTGTGATTGGGCTGATAATTGCTCTAGTGTGTGACCAGCTTTGCACAGCAGAATCATTTAAACATGCTTGGGTTAGACTCAGGGATATCCTAAATCTCTAAACAAACGTAAGCATCAAATTGGACCATTATGGGTTAAAAAAAATTGAAATAAAAGTAGGCAGACTGAGTGGGCCGAGTGGCTCTTCTCTGCGGTCAAATTCTATGTTCCTGTGATCAATAAACACTATGCGGCCCTCTAATCTCATGAATTAGAATCCGCAGAGCAGAATCATCTTTATTTCTTCTGTGAGCCTAGTTTTCTGCAGCATAGGTTTTACAGCAAGATGGCAATATTACAGAATTGAAGTTTATTTCCATTTAGAATGCACAAATAGTCGTTGCTCAGACAATCAGGTTCATGAAAGGCCAGGGTAATCTGGTTCATCAGAAATAGAATGCCTCAGCAACACTGCCATCCACCAGTAACACACTATACCATTCTATCTGTAACATACACACAGGATAGAGAATGTCCAGCAACACTACCATTACCAGTAACAC
>WWET01000713.1:196561-214385 GCA_011038615.1 Limnodynastes dumerilii
ATTCCCCCCTGCCCTCCTCCTCTGTCTCTCCACTGCACTGCTCTTACTCTATTCCCCCCTGCCCTCCTCCTCCTCTGTCTCTCCACTGCATTGCTCTTACTCTATTCCCCCCTTCCCTCCTCCTCCTCTGTCTCTCCACTGCATTGCTCTTACTCTATTCCCCCCTGCCCTCCTCCTCCTCTGTCTCTCCACTGCATTGCTCTTACTCTATTCCCCCCTTCCCTCCTCCTCCTCTGTCTCTCCACTGCATTGCTCTTACTCTATTCCCCCCTGCCCTCCTCCTCTGGCTTCACCAGCTCCTTAGTGCACACTTGGGGGGAACATGACCTTTGCCTGTGAGCTGGGATATGACACTGTGAGTGCACTGCCACAGCTTTGAGGTATATTATTTGAAGTATTATTCCTGGTCAGTGCCCTAACTGTTTGGAGTTTGTATGTTCTCACAATGTCTGCATACCCTAATCCACTGCCCCATGCTTCTTGCTCACTGTCTCTCCCCTCTCTGTTACCCCATATGTCTATCCCTCCTCTTTTAGAGTGTAAATTCTCAGGAGCAGGGCCCTCTTTTCTCATGTGCTTTTCCTTCCCTCACATATACCATCATCTCCTCCCCACTTCCTACATTGCCCCAAACCTTAGATTCTGACTCCCTGCTGCTTATCTGTGTAATATTGAGTGTTGTTCACTCGTACTACAGCTGAATGCAGATTGACGCCAGTCTGCATTGTAGAAAGCGGCAGTGATGCAACTCCTGGAGTCCTGAAGTCTTATCTGCCAAAAGTTTTAGCTAACCCTAGACTTAACCCTTTCCTAACCCTAACACTCCATGCCCCACAGCCTAAGCCTAACCTTCCCCCTAAGCCCCAACCTTTTACCCCACCATAGCCGAACCCTAATCTACCCACCATAACCACCGCGGCCTGTACCTACTGGGAAGGGAGAAATGGGTTCCAGTTCCTAATAGCAAATTTCTATGTTCAAAGCTGTTCAATGATACATTTAGCTTGCGTTTTTATTATGTTCAAAGTACGGCTGCTCGGTCCTGCAACCACATCCCGTAATATAGGCTGCTGTTATAGTAATATCTCTAACCATGTCCTGAAATACTCTGTGCTCTTGTTTTGTTCATACTCTTTCTGTTTATGTACTTTGCTGAGTCCTTTTGCACGATTAAATATCAATGAAAGATGATAATAATAAAGTAGGGGTCGAGGCAATTGAACTATGTAAAAAGTAAAGGGGCATTGCAAACCCCGTCCGTTTACTGCATCCACGTGACACTGGTTGCCTCATGGTTAACATAACACTCCTCAGTCTGTAAATCTTTAATAACGTCTTACACACTTCCATGAATCTACTTGCAGTAAACCAGAGCAGTTTATGTTAAAATAAAAATAATACCGATTTTAGTTTTGTTTTTTTTATGTGTTTGGTACAATAAGTACTTACAATATAACCATCATAGAGATCAATAGATCAAACTTTTAAAGGCTGCTGCAGACTTGGACACGTACCCTAACCTTAATTGTACTTGTCTACCAGAGTGTGGTTTTTAGTAGAGGTTCAATCAGTGCACTGTCTATTAGATTAGTCTGCAGTGTTGGCTTCTGTCTGCTTGTGTGTGTGTGTGTTCCAGGCTCTGTCTGAATGTATTATGGAAGAGTTATGATTTTGGCACAGAACACATTATAAGAATAAGTACCGCACATTGCTAGTGTCCGGGATAGTCTAATCCTAGCGCTGCATGACACGATCGCGCATTGCAATCATTACTAGGTGAACCCAGAGACGCACAATGTGTATTTTATGAGTGTAAGCTCTCCGTTCTCCAAATGCAAATCACCGTTACTAATCTTATCTGCTGTGCTCCGTGCATGAAACAGAAGGGAAATTCATTTTCTTCCAAGCGTTTCCTAATAAAAGAAATGTCTATTTAACATTGAATTTACATCCTATATAATAAGATTTCCAGATTTAGTGATCCTTTGATATCCTGCCTGCTCGGGAATGTTATTACCATTATGAAAAAGCAGCATGCATGTCATATCCTATTCAAGGCACGTCTGCCTCTCACAGCGTTCCATATATGTGCTTAGTCTACTGATAAATATCGCGCACTTGTATTGATGTGCAGCAGAGATATAAACCGGAGCAAGGTCCAGATTCATAGTTACGTAGGTAAGTCTTACGTACGTTATTTTAAGAATTGAGCTACTACGAATGAGTAGTGGCTTGTTTACAATATCTACGAACCGTTTCTGTACGTAGATTGCGTAAGCCCGGTCTTTAGATGCTTAGGGCCTGATCCAGAGGGGAGTGTACACCAGCTGACGGGACGTTTTTCTGTGTGACTCTCCACTGCACATGCTCATAGCTGAAGAACGCAACGTTTTGGGCGATTTGCTACTTTTGTGCAGTGTGTTTGGCACTTAGGTTCATTGGACTTAGCTTCTGTGTGACCGTATGCTACACGCCGTCTTTGCTTGCAAATCCAAAGGCACCACTGTGTGCACTTTTGAATCGCACACAGCTATGGCGCAAACGCCGAGCTCTTATTTACGTTTGCTTCTCGATCGGGCCCTTAGTTTTCACGGTATAAAAATTTCCAACCAGGGTCTGGGATCATGCATGATTGAGAGGATGTCCAATTATGGGAGTGATGATGAGCTAATAGCAGCACAGGTGACATCACATAGGGGGCGGAGTTCCGTGGACCTGTTCCATGCCCCACGATATCTGGCGGTGGCCCTGCCACCCGGCATTGTACAAAGAGGGGTTGGGAGGCATTTTATTTGATGTAAAGTGGGATCCTAAAGGTATCGGTGCTTGTGGGCTTTGGCATTTTCACTTGTGCACAGAACAGTTCTGTAGGTTCGTTGGTAATTGGTGGAGGAATTGGTTTTCAAATGATTTTTGTGTCAGTACCAATTTTTTGGTACTAAGGAATATTTATTTTGGGTACTGGTGCTATGCTGAATGACCCAAATTTGACAAAGTACCCATTCCCAAAAGCGAAATGTACTCTCTCTGACGGGCTTAGGCATCTAGACGGGGGATCCACAGATTTCCAAAATATAGACAGCCAACAACTAATTTTCATCTGTCTCTAGAAAATCTGCTTAGAATTTTTTATAACGAGTGGGTAAGTATGCCGAATTTATTTTTTGACAGCTTACCCATTCGTTGGCTTTCCGAAACCCGGTGCCTGCCGCATGGGACAAGTTACTGTGCAAGGGGAGGCTGAGGGTTAGGCTGCGGGGGGATGGAGCATAGAAGGAGAGGATGTGGGGAGGGGATCCAGCATAGAAGGGGAAGGTTAGGGTGAGGCTGTGGGGAGGGGAGGGTAAGGGTTGGGGTTGGAGAAATATTCACCAGTCGCTGCTGAGGATTCTTGCTGGGGAACTTTGATTCCATCACTCTGGCAGGGCAGCAATAGTCGCTGTTGGTGGGATGTCTTACATGGCTAGCAGAAAACAGCCCTGTCTTAAAAGGGCAGCTCTCACTAACAAAACACACCCCTAGAAGGTTAGGGTTAGGCTGTAGAGGGGGGGGGGTCACAAGAAGATGGTCAGGGTTAGGATGCAGAGAGGGGATGGTTACAAAGAGGGGGAGACTTAAGGTTAGGATGTGGAGAGGGATGATTACAAGAAGGGGAAGGTCAGAGTTAGGCTGTGGATAGGGGATGGTTACAGGAAGGGGGAAGGTTAGGATTAGACTGTGGAGAGGGTAAGGTTGCAAACAATGGAAGGTTAGGGTTAGGCTGTGGACAGGGCACGGTTGCAAGAAGTGGAAGGTTAGGCTTTGGAGAGGGGATGGTTACAAGGAAGGGAAAGTTAGACTTAGGCTGTGGATAGGGGACAGTTAAGGTTATGCTGCTAGAAGTTGAAGGTTAGGGGAAAATACCTGTCACCGTTGGAGAATTTGAATACAGGTTGTCCATGCTTTCTCATCTGGAACGGACAAAATATTACCGCTTTCGTATTGCCGGGAAGTTATCTGTTTAAAATCAGATCATCGCAGCGGTGAACAACACTTTGTAGAAAGTAGCCTGGCGCCACACGTGGCCACTGTGGACTGTCCAGCCTCCACAATGCACAGTGAAAGCGGCTCACATGTGCAATGAGGTTCACTCTGTGTAGGCAGCAGATTGTTATAAAGTAGACGTCCTCTATTAAAAACTATCTTTTAGGTCTTGTTTATTTAAACCACCTAAAATTATACCAAGACAATTGTAATAAAAAAAATAGACAAGGGCAAAAACAAACACAGGAGCCATGCAATGTCGTGCTGCTAAATTCACTGTTTGTTTTATGCTTCCAATTTTGTCCTAACCCAAACACTATTAAAGCATTCATGCGAGGGTTAGTAATTCAAGATTAGACAAGCTACAAACAAAAAAAACATGAATAATTAATAAGTATAATATGTTGCATTAAAGTCAGTAAAGTTTGTGCTGAAGGGTAATAGCTATCAAGGCCCCCTAAACTGCAATGATTTTTTAACAGACGTTTCAGGGGAATGTTTGCGGGGAAGGATATGAGTTACTACAAAGGTAAATGGCTGCATGAACCAGTATTTCAAGAACCGATAGTCCCTTCCCAGCAAATAGACTGTGCTCTCTCATTCTGGTGATGTCTCCTGTTTCTTGCATCCAGGATTTCCGCAGTGTTGATATATCTGTACTGAATAAACCAGGCCATTTTTTTTTTTCTTTAGAGTGCAGAAAAATGTGTCATCGTTCTACCAAGAGTATTACAGAATTCTAAAACCGCTATTCATGATTGTAAAACAGCAAGCCAGAGAGAGATACACACAGGCTCATACTTAGGGGTATTGAAAAACACCTGTTTCAAGCACAGACACAACCTAGTTCTTCATCCACAATTTTAACAAAGTGCTAAAATGTGTTCTCCTGGGTCCCCACTGTGCTGTGTAACATCATTATATTGTTCAGAGACTTTGGGGTATATGGAATAACAGGTGACATTGCAAAGCTGTTATTTACTAGCCATTTTGCAGGCGATATTTAAACCTCATCTTTTTGAAGGCAAAATCTGACACCTGAATTGCTTTCTGTGAACTGGATCCAGACTTAACAAAAGGGCCATTTTCCCCCAACCTTAGCATACGATAGATTATAAAACTAGACGTCACTACCTACACATCTTACAAATTTACAAAAAGACTCTTCTACCCCTTACCCCACCTCCCCCTTTCCTCCTTTGTGACTTCCACCCTTCTTCCCACCCCCTGTATACTCTTTATTACATCCACTCATGTTATATTTTTTGTTAAGACTACCACAAATATGGAAGTACTTAAATGGACCCAATGTGTTGTAACCAGAAATTACCATTCAAATGATACCTTGTTTGAAGAAAAACCGAGCTAATTAACCATGGGTATATGTATAATTCAACATGTCTTTTAAAAATGCTGAATGTCTTCATCTTCAGTGAAAACTATAAATAAAGAATTTACAACAAAAGGGACGTTTTTCGGCTCTTTGCGAGCAGTGAACGTCTGCCCCTGGCGAGTACGCGTGTGGACTCAGTGTATTTCCAATACGCATCCTCAGGATCCAGACTTACATATGAGGCTTACGCTGATAGGAGGCAGTTGGGTATGTAAATAGTCCAGTGTTGACTTACAAAGTTCCCTTCAGACTATCCAGACTTCCTCAGACGTTTTAAGATGCGGTCAGGATACTTATGTCTATGGGGACTGCCCATTGGAGTCATCGGAAATCTGGATCTGGACGTATATAATACATATACCCCTCAATGGCTGTGAATGCAGCCGGTTTTTAAATTGAAGCACAGTAAACACTTGTCAGAAGCGTTGTGCGGGCAGAACCATCTGCTTCAGTTATAGACGATGACAAATGTGTCATAGGGCCTGATCCAGAGCTACGAAATTTCGCACGACGGGCGAATGCGTACGTTCGACCGTGCGTATAAACATACACGCCCCTAACACTCCCATTGTAAAGTACCTGCTTACGGCGGCTATACCCTACACAAGGTACTACCGTCGGCCGTACGAATTTTCGCACATAATACGCTGAGCGTACGGGCTTAGCACGCCCATACTGTACAATTTAAATGGCTATCCCCGCCTCCGTGTAGTAAAACGAGCGCCCAGGCGTCCGTCGTACTGAACGCACGCCCCTCGAGCGAATATTTCGCACACAATACGACCGCTATACGCTCATGTCGTCCAGCCGCCCGGAAGCTGTTATACTGGGCATGCGCGGTGCGAATTTTTTCACGAATTTTCGCTTACGATGAGCGTACGCTCGCTTGCGGTCGTAGCTCTGGATCAGGCCCATAGTAACACCGTTATGGGTCTTTTATCACATGGTTTTCATGATGTTTTAGATCATTTACCAGCATTGTTCTGTGCTTGGCTTTAGGATATCTTATACGTTCCTCTTGTAATACATGGTGTTCTCATTCTCTTAGCCTTGCGGGAGGTCTTCTGCAACTGTTGATGCTCGTGATGGATGTAACAACCTATAGAAATGTTTAAACAGCAGGGCCAAAACTCAAAAAATCAAGGCGCCAGCCATCTATTTTCGGTTGCCCAGACCTTAATTGCAAATAACAAGATTTACAAAGCAGTTTTGCAAGTCAACATTTAAACTTCTATATTTCTTTTTCTTTGCGCTATCCCCACGTTTTGGTGTGTAACAGCTGTCGCACAGCTCTGGTTGGTAAAGTCTATGGTGGGGGCATCATCAGGGAGAAGATTTCCCTTTCATATGGTTAGCTGTATACTTTTGCAAGTAGCGGTATCAGCAAGTTCTTCATTTCCACCCAAAAAATCTGTGATTTTTTTTTTTTCCCCCCCAATACATCATTTCAGCCAACAAAAAATTTTTTGCATTATCGGGTCCTTTAAAACCCCAAGGTAATTGTCCTGTGTTCACACCTAAGTGCCTGAGTGTGCGTTAGATGCGGACAGATGCGCACCTAACTCGCCCGTCCTGTCCCTAACGCGCCTGCCGTTTTAGGCACCTTATGAAACTTACAAGTGCCATGTGTAGGTTCCTTCTTAAGAAGGAACAATGGGCAGGATTCACAACTCCGTAATTGTGCGACATACGTCCTTAATTTACCGATGGTAGCTGCTACGCACGCGTAGTAACTATTTTACGCAATCTACGTATCGTTTCGTTAGGTAGATTGCGTATGTGCGGTCTTTAAATTAAGGACGTATGTCGCACAATTACGGAGTTGTGAATCCAGCCCTATGTACGGACAATGCCTCTCCCCGCATTCCTGGCTAATCTGAGTCCCTCCCACTTCTAACTAAATGCATTACGCCCTCTCTTTCTAACTAAAGTACTAAGTACATAACTTGTACATAGATTGTGTAAATGACCGACTATGCATCCATAGTAGGTCATTTCGGGAAACTCCACACCTAAGAAGCAGAAGCTTCTTAGATGTGAATATTGCCCATTGTCCTGGATCCAGACTTAAGTGCTTGACATTAGTTACTCCTGGGCTAAACCATGTTGCGTGCAGGGGAATCGTATTTCATCTGCTGCAAACAGTATTAGAGTTGAGAGGTGATGTTTCCTATCCCAAGTCTAATGTTTCCTATCCCAAGTCTAAATAACAGTGTGATAGTAAAGCTGGTCATTATCTGTGTGCAGTGAGCAATTCAAAGATCTATCCCTGCATGCAATGAAAAATACAATTAACTTGACTCCCCCTGCTATCAACATGGTTTAGCCCAGTACTAACTCATTTCAAGCACTTCCAGCCCATGGGGTCTGATCCAGACCTACGACCGCGAGCGTAGCGTATGATCGCTCGGGCGTATAAACTTTCACACCCATGACACTCCCATTGATTGTACCTGCTTACGGCGGCTGAACCCTAGCCTAAGTTTTTCCAGCGTACGTGCGAATTTTCGTACCGATACGCTGGTCGTACTGGGCTTAGCACGCCCATACTGTACAATTTAAATGGCTATCCCTTCCTCTGTGTAGTAACTCGAGCGTCCAGACTATCGTCGTACAAAACGCACGCCCCATGGGCGAAAAATACGCTGAAAATATGCTCCCTGTACGCTTATGTCCTTCGGACGACCGGAAGTCGTCATACTGCACATGCGCAGTGCGTTTTTTTGGCCGTTTTTACGCTCACGATTGGCGTACGAGCGCTTGCGGACGTAGGTCTGGATCAGGCCCATTGTCTTTAACATACAAGGTTAACAGTTCTGTATCTTGCAAATCATTTTCTGCAGTTGTGAATGACTATTTCATGCCTGTATATGTGTTATAACTACTTATAGCTTAAATATTAATAATGTTTTCCAGATTCACGGTTGTGGCGAAAGAGCCAAAGCAACTGCCCGGGCAAGAATCAGCCGGGAAGGAGTCCTCTACGCCGGTAGCGGATACAAAGACCGCTCTCTAGACCCTACAAAGAAAGCTCATTTACAAAGAAAATTGGATAAGAAAATGAATGATTTCTCAAATCAGAGAAAAGTAAAAAAGGAGAAATAAAGTGCTGATTGACGATTTAAACTTGTATAAATGTATTTTATAAGAATCTGGTTTCTTTTGAGTTTGGGTTTACATTTTAAGTTGCTGTTATCTGACTTGGAGGATCTATTTTCCCATTTCACATTAATTTAGATTAGTTATCTTGTTCCACTTCATTGTCTTGCACATGCTGTTGATCCAGATGAATAGCATTTCCAAAGGAACAAGTTAAGGTCCTAAGCTGGCGTCCCCTCTCTGATTACACTTCCAGACCTCCGTACTTCTGGGAATTTCTTTGTTCTTGAGGTGGAAAACTTAGGGTAGCGTCTGACTGTTAGGAGTGAATGCACTTGTGTCGGAAATGTCAATGGTCAGAAGTCTGAATCGAGTAAAATGCAGTTTTTTCGTACTGACCAAGTTTAAAACGCCCCATTTTCAGAAGTCTGGGTCTTGTCTTATTTATTTGAGCTCCAATGTGTATGTAGGCTGCTGTGTTTGTAATTCAGTACAATTTTGTATCAGTCTCGATTCAGATCTACTGCACATAATCCCAGCATCTCTCTAAAGTTAAAATCCACAGGCCTGATCCAGGATGAATAGTGTGATCCAGACTTCCATACTTGTGATGGAAGTGCACACCCCCTGCATTCCCCTCACATGTACGACTCTTCCCTTTGCTGAATCCTGCATTAAATTTTATGCATGTGGAAGGGCACGTACATGATGGTAGATTCGGATCAGGAAGCAGGTGCTGCCTTAAATGCTGTTTCCAAAATAGAGACAGCTGAAAGCTTATTTTCATCTGTCCCTATTTAGAAAATAGCGCTAATTCGAAATTTTGATTTAATGAGTAAGTAAGTTTGCCGATGGCATACTTACTTACCCATTCATTCATTCAGAAACCGCCACCGCACCAGACCAGACAGGTGAGTATTATAGTGGAGTCTATGGGGAATCTTAGGGTTGGGCTACGGGTAGGGGACAAGGACGGGTACTCAAGGATAGGCTGCGAGGAAGGGAGTCTTAGTATCAGGCTGTGAGGAAGGGAGGGTTTCTTCAGAGCAAGACAGAAGCAATCGATTTCCCAGCCAGTTTGACAACAGCCCTTTCCATTCGGATCTACCTACCATGCAGTACTTCGTGCACATGGTAAAGAGTCTGATTTCTGCATGGAACACAGGATCAGGTGGCTCAGGAAGCATAGTTACTGGCTATGTGTTGCATACGTTAATCAGCTCTCTATTAATTTTGGATCAGCTCCAATGTGATCACAGCATTTGTTTGTTTTTTTTGGTTTTTTTTCTGTGCAGGGAGGGGGAGGGTGATTTATAGAAGATCTTTTAATGACAAAAAAAACTAGTAATTCTATTACTTTTGAGGTATTTTTCTTTTATTTTTCCAGTTCACATTATTGCATTTATTTTACAGAAAGTGGCATTTAATGGGTGACAGAATGATGACATTAATGAATGATAATTCATGTTACAAAAACACAGAAATTATTACCCCATAAAGTTTATGCAAAGTTGACATTTCAGAAGTAAATGAATAACCCATAAATATTATTTTCAGTCCGTAACACCGACTGTGTGTGTTTATATGCAAGTGCACCAAAAACCAAAGTAAGGATATGGGTACTGCATAAGGCTGTTCTGGCAGCGATACAAGTGGAGTAGGAAGGGTAAAGTAAATGAATGACTTAGCATGCAGTTACAGGAACACATATTACTGAGTGCCTGGTGCCTCATTACTCCGTGATCTTACCAGTAATGAACGGAAGGACTGATTCTGAATTGTGCGCATATATGCCAGTGGGAGTCCCCGCATAGAATACGGGTATTGCGAAATAGGGACAGCCGAAAGTCCTTTTCGTCTGTAACTATTTCAAAAAGCCATCTATTTTAGAATATTTTTTTTCAGAATGGGTGAGTATGCCAATCTTTATACTCACCCATTCAATTTCGGAAACTTGCTTCACCGGAACGGTGAGTAACCCACACGTAATGGTGGGTTTAGGTCAGACTGCGGGTAATGGTGGGTTAGGGTCAGGCAGCAGGGAGGGGAGGGTAAAGGGTTAGTTTTAAGGCTCCCTTTTCAGAGCAGCGTGTTCAGTGCTCCGGGGATCGATTGCTATGGCTCATCGAGGCATAAGCAATCGATATCCCAGCCACATCGAAAAATAATCAGGTTTGTATTATTGGTTACACACAACTTTAACTAAGGCCTTCAAGCTAGACAAGCAGGTACAAATTGTTATTGCAGATGTGTCACAATGGTGCATCTGATCATGGGATGTAGGTTGCGTTCTGTCTCCGAGCCTTCGGTCACAAGGTGCCGTATGTCTAGATGACACTTGACCAGTAATCTTGCTCATTTGTATTTTGGGAACGCGTAGGGCTAAATATATGGCACCAAAACAAAATCCCTGTCATTCACATAGGACTGAGAATCAGACCCTGGGCCAGATTTACTAAGCTGCGGGCTTGGAAAAGTGGAGATGTTGCCCATAGCAACCAATCAGGTTTTAGGTTCATTCTCTAGTATGTAAAAAGAAAGTGAGAGCTGGAATCTGATTGGTTGTTATAGGCAACATCTCCTCTTTTCCAAATCTGCAGCTTATTAAATCTGGCCCCCAGACTATCAGTCCATAAAATGGCTGTCTTTAGTGCACTTAGGTGTGTTTTGAAGTGAGATGGTAACATTTTACTTAGTGTGAGGGAATTTTTTTCATACATATAAAATGTCACCTTTATGGTGAATAATACAGTGACTCATACACTATGGGTGGTGGGATATCATAATAGTAGTAATAATATAATAATTGCCATGATACATTGCATGCAGTAGCTAGACTGATTTTCCTTGAAAAACACCCTTCTAGAGCTGGTTAAGCTCTGCCTGTATATTACAGAATCAAATACAAAATCCCTTTGCTAACCTACAAAGACTGCATCTGTGTACATATCCTAACTCATCGCAAGATATATTCCAGTTTGCTCTCTCAGGATCTGCTACTCTCTTCTACACTTCATAAATGCTCTGATTTCCAGTTACAGGACTTATCCTAGACTGCACCCACTCTCTGTTATAACCTTCCTCGACCCTTAAAACAGACTAGCCTCTAATCTCCAAACCTTCACGTTTTCCCTTAAAACTCACCTTTTTACACAAGATTACCACATTCCTCAACCTGCTTCTTAACCCTCATCTACCCTAATTACTCATTTCTATCCAAATTTCCCTTTCTATTACATGATTACCACAAATTTACACACTTTCTTTTTCCATAATCAAATCCCCGTTGGCTCTGCTACTACTACTGCTGTGTAACTAGGTCATACAGGGTACAGAGCACTTTTACCATACAACATGGCTGGTCCATTGTGTGATACATAGCTCTTTCAAGGATGTATCAAACCCAATGTCTTATATACTGTAAACAGGGCCCTCTTATCGACCCGTCTTAGTTGTTTTTTTTTTTGTTTTTTTTTTATAATGATTGTTATAATTGTAAAGCGCTACTTAATATGATGACATTATAAAAAACCTGTTAATACTTAAATGATACAAATAACTGTTCAAGATATAATATAGTAAATAGAATTTTTTTTTGTTTTTATTATTTTATTTTAGTGTTCTATTAAAGATTTCTCTTTCGTAGATTTGAAACTCACCATGTAAAATAGCCATTAAATAGCAAATATTCATTTACTGTACAGTATTTGATTCCCCTAAAGTACATGAACTTTTTAATTCATTTAAAAGATATAAATATATATACGTGTATCCAAGCCTCTTACAATAGACAATATAATCCCTTCATGCCTTCATGTGTATAATATAAATTCAAACAGTGTTCTTTATAAATCCATGAGTTCTTGTATAGCACTTAAACTGTACTTCCACCAATTACAACATACCATTTTCCTATGCAATTTCTGATTGGTTCTTCATGCATATACATCCTCTTCGGCAGAAGTGCCAGAATCAAATGTTTTGCCACTTTGGTTGTAATACTGCTGTAAATTATGTTACCCATTGACTTGTTACTTTAAAAATGATATAATCCAATTATCCCTACTCTATATGCATTTCTCCTTGGACAGCCCTCAATTTCAATATGTGAGCCAGCATGCGTACCTTGAGTTTCCAATGCATGTGTTTAGTATATGGCCTTGTCATGATAGTAATAATTAGTCACTGTGTTCAGTGAATACATCTGATGATATGATACCAAATCCCTGCAAATCAGATTTACTAATATGATGACTGTATTCATTTATCTATTCAGTGTGATTATTTTCTCCCATATGGTTCCTGCTTTAATAAAAGACACTTGATTAATTACAGATTGATATTGATTGGGGCTTGCTACAGATGCAGTCCACTACCCCCATCTTGTTAGCATGTTATACATTATATTTTGCTGTTTAAACGATGCAAAACAGGCAGAGGGCGCTGTCTGGCCTTTCGGACAATCAGGGCAGGATCTTATCGCTGTTGGGCTAGGCTGAACCTGTGACATAAAATTCAAATCTGTTGGTGCTTATCCACCACAATATATTTTTTGTTACTACTTGCTGTAGTTATGTTTTATTTAGAATAGCTATTTATATTAAATGTAGCACTGCACTAAACAGAATACTGGAGCCTACATACAACCCAAGGTATCGTGACATAGCCAATATGGAAGTTGTGGGAGTGACTATGCCATAAATGGGCATGGTCCCCACCCTTGAAGAGGGCATGACCACACTCCTACCTAGCACTCCGATGGTGCTATAAAGCCTATATATATTAGTATTTTAATGCCCAAATGGACCAGCTCCATAATAAATTTAAAATCACTAACTAACTAAAGTAAAATTGAATATGAATATATATTTTCAGATTTTTTTGGTTTTAACACTCCCCTATTTCATGTATATTATATTACAGTGTTTTATAGAAAAATAGCACAAGGTGCTAACACGTATGTGTAAAATATAAATACTGCATGCTAGTTGAATGGACTCCCATATAAAAGTCACACCAAAATAATCCATTCATTTCAGAATTTCTGTGACCCACCAGACAGAATAAACCCGATTCTATAGGATAATTCTGAGGTAATGTTAATTAATGTGAATTATGGATGTATAGGCTTAAGTCCTTAAATCCTATCATTACTCTGATGGGAATTATTTACATTTTATATATGAATGATCTGATTTCTTGTACTGTAAATATGTAATCCTGATGCAGTAGCCTGTTTTACTAGACTTCCCTGTTGCTTCAGCAGTGAAGATAAATATCAAGATTTATATAACATGTTTTTGCCCAGCGCATATGCATTCCTAGAAAACAGACACATAAATGAGCACAATAATGCTTTGTACACCGTCTATACATAAAACATCTTGCAAAAAGATCTTGCAATGCAAGGGTAGGTTTGAGACCGAAAAAAATATCCCAAATACTTGAAAAATACACAATTGAGAACGCTTAGGTTCGCTGATTGAATTTCCCCTGGCAGACATCTGCTATAAGTACTAATGTTGACAATGTGTCCTAGAAACCAATGTTTCCTTAAGGACATGTTGAACTAAGACTAGTGGCCTGATTTACTAAACAGCAGAAAACAAGAAGTGGAGATGTTGCCCATAGCAATCAAATTCTAGCTCTCACTTACCTATTGCATACTAGAGAACGTCAACTAGAATCTCGTTGGTTACTATGGGCAACATCTCCACTTTTCCTTTTCTGCAGTTTAGTAAATCTGGCCCTAGGACTGGATTGTGTTTGCTGGGAAAATCAAATTACACCAAATATACACACAATTCCAAACCAGCACCTGCGTGCACGGTGTTGGCCAATCTTAATGAAAAGATGGTGTGCAAAAGCTGTGCATGCAGAATGCTGGACTGTACGCAAAGGCTTAGCCACGTCCTCAATGTGTGATTACCTATCCCCGCGCACCATCACCTGCCCTGCATCTAGAGTCTGAATTAAGTATGGAACGTAGCATCAGACTGCTACTATCCGATGCAGAAATCCTTGCACTGCACATGAGCAGTACAAACTAATAGGCATCTTACGGAGATAGTGTATGTAAGTCGCCATTCCGTTACTATTAGAGAATCTGTTCCCAAGTCTCCAAATCTACAAGTATCTCCAACTGAACCCATCTGATTTGACCACGCGCACACACTTGACCCTATCGACTGTTTCAGTGAACAGTCAGTGAGACGCTTCACAGTGAAAAAAAAACGAGACTCTCACTGTATGGATGAACCTGTCTATTTTAACTGTATTCATAAAATAACTGTAAGTACTTGTTTGCTTAATTATTACAGGTGTTTATGGCTTTAAACAAGGGTAGCTACAGTCCCAAAGTGGGAAAGAACACCCTCAAAATTTTAAGCGACTCTTAAGATTATACCATTTCTGTCAATAAAATATAGTTTTCATAACCGTTACAGTTTGTAAAGCAAAGCACCCTTTGGTGATAAATATTACAGCATTAATGTTTCTCTCTGCAATGTACAGCTTGAATCGAAATCATCCTTGGAAACAGGAAAAAAAAGAAATCCGAAAACTAAAAAGCAGCAGTTTTAGAATCAAATACCGCTTATTATCATAGGAATAGGAATTGTTAAGGTCTCATGCAAAATATGTACACAAAATATATTTGTACATCAATATTTACCAAGATTGGCTTGTAGTAATTGCTCCCCGTTGTCTTATGTTTTTTACACTTGGCCATTTATTAGGGGACAGGGCCTCTTAATTTTTAAGTAATTGGTGCCACATGGACACAGGTTTCCTTAGCGTAGCTAACATTTGGTTCCAGTGCGTGACGCCCAAGCCACTGACTGACGGACCAATAATCACATGTCCAATGTTTTCTGCTCTTCCGTCATCGCAACATTCCGCCACTGTAACCCTCAGAGAAAGGTCCTGCAATGACAACACATCATTGAACACATCATGAATCTGGTTGAGGATTTCATTGAGATATTTCAGTTGGTTGATTGTGATTACTGGGAATCCCCATCGGTTTTCACTAGTAGACTTTTAAACATCAAATATAAATGTTTCAGGAGAACAAACAGCATAGCTTTTACCTGTATTTTCCGAAAAAAATAAGTCCCAACATTGTAGATTACCAGATAAACTTAAGGGGCCAGTTTTACTAAGCTGCGGGTTTGGAAAAGTGGATATGTTGGCCATAGCAACCAATCATATTCTAGCTCTCACTTTCCTATTACATGCTAGAAAATGTCAGCTAGAATCTGATTGGTTGCTATAGGCAACATCTTCACTTTTCCATTCCCACAGCCTAGTAAATCTGGCCCAAGCAATCACAAAACCAATTGCTTGAAGGGTAAGGAGTATGTCATATGACATGTCACGTAACATATCCCATACCCTCCAACAGGACCTATTCCATTAGGTACAAAATACTCTGCTCCTCAGTTTCCAACTGTCAGTTACTATTTTAACCTCCTTTGTTGATATCAGTTAATTAATTTAAACCAGGTGAGTGACAGTTGGAAGCTCAGGAGCGGTATACATTGTACCTATGGAATGGGTCATGTTGGAGGGTCTAATATCCCGGATGATCTATCATGTCCCTAATGATTGGCTATTGACAACATGGGTCTATAGGGAGTCCTAGACATCATTAAGGATACTACTACTGAAAGGTAGGCTCTGCAAAGTAAACACAAGCCATTGTTTTTTCTAGATGGCTGATGAAGAACATAGGGATAAAAATTAAGGTCAGACCAGTTACATCTTCAAATCAATCTCACCTCAGGGGTGATATGAAATAGCAAGGCAGCAGATCTTGGTCACCGGCAACCAAACAAGTTGAACAACAATCCTGCTTACACTCTGCTTTAGTTGCAGATAGAAGAGCTTGGGCAACTACTCTCCAGAACATCAAGAGACTAAAGCTGACCACACACTTGAGCAATAATCAGCGATCATACAATTATCAGTAAATCTGACCAATTAATGTAGAATGTGGTGCGGATTTCCGAAACCTTACATAATTGTCCCAGAAATGCTAGGCCCCATAAACTGATCATTCAGAATTCCTGACTGATTATCATCCAGAGGGGACGATGTTGTGTTGTGTTGTGTGTGGGCAAGTCTGATTATAGAACCCATACCTCCACCTCCTGGCCGGTGTTTCCCCATCTGTATGACTCCATAATCACCAGCAACTCTAACATTCTGCAAGAGTTGCAGGGCTTGCATTACTATTAGTGTTACAACAGGAGTGCGGGAGGGGTGAGCACCTCACCGGATGGTAGTGTTCAAGGGTTAGGAAGTGCACCGCACGGCTGCACTGCAATTAAGAGGCACCGGGAGTGCACAAAGACAGCATTGGTGCTCCTCTACAGCAGCTCACATCTGAGTGACATTCAGTGAGCTCGCCATGGAGGAGAGAAGAGCAAGCAGTGATCCAGGGACCGGCCAGCAGAGCCAGGTAAGTAAACTGGAAAAGCCACAAGGGTGCAGTGATGGCTGGCAACATATAAGGGGCTGCAATTATGCCTTGCAACATATAGGGGGCTATAATGGTGCCTGGGGCATACAATGGCATACCCTCCAACATGACCCATTCTATTAGGTACAAAAACTTTGCTCCTCAGTTTCCAACTGTCAGTTACTATGGTAACCACCTTTGTTGAAGAGGTAAATAGATTTTTTTTAAATATCAGTTAATTCATTTATACCAGGTGAGTGTCAGTTGGAAGCTCAGGAGCGGATTAAATAGTACCTTTTGGAATGAGTCATGTTGGAGGATCTGCAATGGGGGCTGCAATAATGACTGGAAACATGTAAGGAAGGGGCTGCAATGATGACTGAGGCATACAGGGGCACTGTAATGATAGCTGGTAACATATAATGGGCTGCATTGTAGCTAGAGCATACTGGGGGGCTACAATGATGGCTGATCATATAAGGGGCTTCAATGTAACTTGGACATACAGGGGGATTGCAATGATGGCTTGGAGATACAATAGGGCAGGGGTGGACAAACCCGGGCCTCAAGCACCACCAACAGTGCATGTTTTCCAGGTCTCCTCAGATAATCAGAGCTGAGATAATCACTACCACTTGTAGATCTTTAATAATGTTTCAGTCTGTAATGAATAGACCTGTGCTCCAACAAGGAGACCTGGAAAACATGCACTCCTGGTGGTGCTTGAGTTCCGGGTTTGGCCAGTAATGACTTTAAACATAAGGAGGGGACTTCAATGATGGCTAACAACATACAAGGGGCTGAAATGATGGCTGTGTGATACAGGGGGGGGGGGGGGGGGAAGA
>WWET01000713.1:215171-233589 GCA_011038615.1 Limnodynastes dumerilii
AGGGAAAAAGAAGAGAGGTGTTTGTGAAAGGTTTCCTTTGCTGGAAGCAGGATCTGTGAGCTAGAGAACATGTCATCATCGATCTATCAAATCTGTCAGTCAAAGTGGGTTGAACTGGAAAGGTAATTTTCTTGGTAGAAAGGCAGATCAGCCAGGAAGTAAAGGCTTTGTTTTGTCTTATGCCAATGAATTTAGTGATGGTGGTTTGTGTAGGGATGTGTTGTGAAATAGAGATGTGCCATTTAGCAGTATTAAACAACCAGGGCCGTTGGGATACTCGAAGACTCACAGAGACGGCTCTTAAAATCTGGGAGTCTGGAAATCAGAGACAGTTGGATGTTAGACATTAAACAATGACAGGATGGTTATGATTGATTGCATTTTACATGCCCTTTAAAGTAGATGATTATATTTGGTGAAACATAAAGGTTCAGTTAGAGGTTAATTTAGAATCCAGCCAGGAACAGAATGTTAACTCTCAAGAATGGTATAATGTATTCATAGACACATTTTCTATTACACACATTTTCTATCCAGCTTAATGCACATCTTAGACAGGATGCAGCGACTTACCTGCAGTACTATGGCTGGTACAGAGAAGATCATTGCTTCATTAAACACCGGATTTCGGTCATCCCGTTTTACGGCTGTCTTTTTCTTACTGATTTTTCTTCCATCTTGTAACAGGTACACCTTTACAAACGGGTCTGCAGGTAAAATCAAACAAACACATTCGTTTGTATTAATCTAGCTCTGATTTTCAAATACACTTACAAGGTGCACACATGCTTGAGAAAGTGCCCTGGTCAGCACGAAACACGTCGCTTTGACACCCTATGCTAGGGAGCTCGTCTGTGAACTTACTATTTACTTGCCTCAGAGGCTACTTGCCTCTTACGGATTGCTGTGTTCGGGTGCGCTGATTGACGATAGGAGGAGGAGATTTGGATCCTAATCCTTGCCGTGGTCCTCTATGCTGGAGGAGCAAAATCGGCACAGGTCACGTGTTACGGAGGAGGCGTATGTCTAATCCTGCAAAACCTGCAGCCCTCCTTTGAAGTGAACCTGTATAGCACAGAGATGTCCCTTTGGATTCGATAATTTTCACCCTGGGGACTTTATAGTTTGACCCCTTCCTGCCATTCTATTGGAGGTCTCTCTTTAACTGCATACAAGATCTGCATCGCCACACCGGATTCAACTACAACCCGCCAAAGCTGGTTCAGAGTTTTTTCCATCTACTTACCGAGGCCATTGCAAGTGTCAGGCTGGCCATCTGACACTTTGGAAAAGGTGAATAGGCATTTCAAAAGGACGCTATTCGTGTGTCCGTGCCTAACAACAGACTGATAAGTATTATACTCTTCAACTTATTCAGTTCACCCTTGTCTCCCTAGCTATTTTATTGGTATTTGGTTGCCTTACATGTTTTTATGTGCAATATATAATTTTATATTATTTTAATTTGTTTAAAGAATATCTAATCTATCAGCGTTATTCCTTCAGCCACCGCAGTTTATCCATTTTTTATTAGTATCTTTGTGCCTCTGCGCTACCATTCTATTTTTCACTTTGTTCGGTTTATAGCAGGTGGGTTCCTGCTTTGGTCAGCTGTGCTGTCCCTAATTAGTGAAAAGCGCCGTTAATTATATTCTCTTATTAGTGCCTTGATAGGAAATCTAGACTGTCAAAGACTGTGGAAACCATCATGCTGCTATTCCATTCGCGCCAATATTTTTTTATGGAAAATCGTTGCCTGGGGGGGCGTGTCCATGAAGGGGCGTGGTTTGTGCATAAATTTGCGAAAAGACCTACCACGCATACATACCAGTTAGGTATGTAGATTGCCACGGAGTAGTTTAGTTAGAAAGGGCCTGATCCAGAGCTACACTGGCCCGCTGTTACCCTAGGCTACCTTAACTTCAGCCGGCGTAACAATAGGTAATTATGCCAGCCACTGGGTCATAACTAGCCTAACCTGGAACACCCCCTTGCCATAACTACGCAACAGTTAGGGACGCCCGATCCTAAGGATCGGGTTTCCCTAACCACGCCGGGCATCATTTGCTCGGTACATGCACAGAACGGCAGAAATACCGTTCTTACGCATACGGCCGCCGTAACTAGTGCGGCGGCCGTAGGTCTGGATCAGCCCCAAAGAGGCAGCCAAATGCCGCCACAAGGAGTGTTTAGTTAGTGGGAGGGAGGAGAGATGTAGATTAGCCGGGGAGGGTGAGGAGAGGCATTGTCCATGCTTAGTTTCCTTCTTAAGACGGAAACTACGCACGGTAAGATAAGGTAGCCCTATGGCACTCTTAATTGCCATAAGGTACTTAAAAACGGGGGGCGAGGAGTTATGGGCTGCACCAGTAAATTGCGGTTCTGTCCACACCTAACTCACTCTTAGATG
Organism: Limnodynastes dumerilii; assembly: GCA_011038615.1. Taxonomy (NCBI): domain Eukaryota; kingdom Metazoa; phylum Chordata; class Amphibia; order Anura; family Limnodynastidae; genus Limnodynastes; species Limnodynastes dumerilii. The sequence continues at coordinate 217,582 of WWET01000713.1, forward strand.
TGAATACAGCCCTTTGTCTTTATCGGGTTGGTTTAAGGAGGAGGTGGGTGTCTTGGTATGAGGTCATGGAATCACACATGGGTAGTTTATAGGAATTCCAAATCCTCACACAATATTTAAATATATTTTCTAAATCCAATCCATCTGATTACGAAGGGAATATTTTAATTAGGGTGAATGAAAGTTTGCATGCACAGGGCCTTAGAGTTATGGTTATATACTGTGTAGATAAATATTTTAGTGACTTTCCTAATTCTCCCGTGTTTTGTCTGACCTACTTATTTTATGTTTTAAAATCATGGCCAGAAACTTAACGGTTCTGCTTTTCATATTAAAACGGAAAAGAAAATTCCACTATGAATTTTTTTTATTTTCTGTAGATGGATTAAAAATCTAAATTAAGGTATGAAATTTATTTAATTTCAACCTTACAATGATTTCAGGTGTCATACACATAAGAGTGAGCTCACTGCACTCTATAAAGGATTATATCACTCGGGCATCAGCGTTTCCTAAGAGTGATGTGACATAGAGACACTCCACCCTCATCAGCACATTTTTATGCCACTTGAATGCTGGATATGTTTTATTACAGAATGGATGGTTGAATTGAAGGATTCAGCATTAATTGCAAAACTGAGAAGCAAATGTTCTTTGACCTTTCTTTTTCTATTGAACTTGTAGGCCAAAGAGACCACAGAGGCTGATGGACTCGTTTTCTGGGGATAGCTCATTTTCCTATGCCTCTATTTTGAAAATAGCGCTATTTTTATTTATTTTTTTTAAATTATGAATTGGTAAGCATGCCGATCGGCAGACACGCTGCACCGTCCGGACAGGTGAGTAGGAATCTACGTGTAGTTTTAGGGTTAAGCTGCGGGGAGACTTAGGGTTAGGCCGCAGGGAAGGGTCAGGCTGCGGGGAAAGGAGTCTTACGGTTAGGATGCGGGGAGGTGAGTCAGGGTTAGGATGCGGGGAGGGGAGACTTAGGGTCAGGCTGCAGGGAGGGGAGTGTTAGTGTCAGGCTGCGGGGAGGGGAGTCTTAGGATTAGGCTGCAGGGAGGGGAGTCTTGGGGTTAGACTGTGGTGTAAGTTTCCGGCCAGAAATGACTGTTTTGATAAAAAGAGACATCCGAAAGCTCATTTTCATCTGTCTCTATTTAGAAAAACAGTCATTTTAAAATGTTATTTTGAATTAGCATACTTCTATTAATTTTCGGAACTTGCTGCCCGCCGTACCCATCACACACCGGCACCTGCAGACCCAACTGTAGAGGTGATAAGGGTTAGGGTTAGAATCTGGAGAAAGCAATGTAAGGGTCATAGAAGGGAAGGGTTAGGGTCAGCCTGCAGGTAGGGGAGTCTAGATTTAGGCTGCGGAGATGGGGACAGGAGAGTAAGGCTTAGGCTTGGGTTAGGGTCAGGCCCTTGGGAAGGTAAAGCTGGGGTCATTGAAGTGAAGTGGAGGGTTAGAGTGAGGATTAGGTAAATGGTTAGGGTAAATATATACTTACCATTTAGAGCTGAGTCTTTGGTACTCCGTGGATCGATTAATTTGCCTCTTCAAGGCAAAAGCAATCGATTTGCAGCCAATTCATAACCTTTAAAAATAGCGGAGACCCACAACCCTTCTTCAGGCCTAACCCTAATTTGAGCCCGTCACTTTGTGAACGGTTAAAAATACCTGTTCCCAATAGCAACAACATTTATTAACAATCTGCAGGAAAATAGGAAGCAGTGTGTACAGGGAATTGTGCTGCTAGAATCATTACTACAGATTTGATAAGACGTTGGATAGTCATTAAAACTTCACTATGTATCATGCTTTATGCTTAAGAAATATCTATTTGCCTGTTTTGTTAACTTGCCTGTTTGTTATGCTTTTGACCGTACAGTCTAGCAAATATTAGCTTTTTCTCCTTTAAATACAAAGCAAACAAAGGTGTATATATCCCTTGGGACTAGTAAATACCTCCTTGCTCATTGGTATCCCAGAAAATTTAACTGCAGAATACCAAAAGCAGGAACAGAAATATTTACAGAGGATCTAGACAGAATTATTCTTCAGTGCTAAAACACAGCAGAGAAAAGGCTTTCCTGTGAATTATAACCCACATCATTTTCCTGCCTGCCAGCCATTTTCCTGGATTTTATACTGCAATTAAAGATTATATCTAAAATACAAGTAGAGTATATTCAGTATGACAGGGGTTGCCAACCAGTCCGGGTCAAAGGGACAAAAAAAAAAATCTATGGATACTGGCAATAAGCCAAGGTTAGCTTTACACACAAACGCACATACATATAGCATCATTTACAATATACAAGCCAAAAATATAACACAATGTATTTATCTATGTGTACAGCTGTTTCAGGCACAGTGGGACTTCTGCCAACCTTTGTTTTCAACAATATAGATACATAGGGCTGGATCCAGACTTAAGTAAATGCTTAAAAATTAGTTACTCCTGGGCTAAACCATGTTGATTGCAGGGGAGTCATATTTCATCTGTTGCAAACAGTATTAGAGTTGAGAGGTGATGTTTCCTATCCCAAGTCTAAATAACAGTGTGATAGTAAAGCTGGTCAGTATCTGTGTGCAGTAAGCAATTCAAAGATATATCCCTGCATGCAAAGAATACAATTAACTTGACTCCCCCTGCAATCAGCATGGTTTAGCCCAGGAGTAACTAAGTTCAAGCACTTACTTAAGTCTGGATCTAGCTCATAGAAATTGACGGCAGAAAAGAGCCACTTGTCCCATTCAGTCTGCCTAATATTTTTTTTTTTTTTTAAAACATATCTTTATATTTATCCCAAGCATGTTTAAATTGTTCTATAACCTCGGATGGGAAGCTAATCCACGTATTAACTACCCTTTCCGTTTTTCTCTAAATCCTTAGTTGCCCTTTACATGTCATCAGACCTCCCTTTGATGCCCCGTACAGTCATCAAAACTCCCTTTGTTGGCCCTTACTTGTCATAAAACCTCCCTTTAATGCCCCATACAAAAATTTAATTGGCCAGAGTACCGGACGTATAACATATACGTCCGGTGTTTAGTGATTTTTACTACTGCGCATGTGTAGTCATTTTTTTATGTAATCTACGTATCTTTTTCTTACGTAGATTGCGTAAATGTGGTCTGAAAGATATGTTATACATCTGGTACTCTGAATACTGGCCATTGGTTGCTATGGACAACATCTCCAATTTTCCTTTTCCGCAGTTTAGAAAATCTAGCCCTATAAGTGCCGAGCCCTGTGTGTAAATACATTGGCACTGAGTCTGAGTGCTGAGCTCTGTGTATAAATACATTGGCACTGAGTCTATGAGTGCTGAGCCCTGTGTATAAATACATTAGCACTGAGTCTATGAGTGCTGAGCTCTGTGTATAAATACATTGGCACTGAGTCTATGAGTGCTGAGCCCTGTGTATAAATACATTGGCATTGAGTCTATGAGTGCTGAGCTCTGTGTGTAAATACATTGGCACTGAGTCTGAGTGCTGAGCCCTGTGTATAAATACATTGGCAGTGAGTGTATGGGTGCTGAGCTCTGTGTATAAATACATTGGGGCAGATCCAGAACTACGCTTTTCCGCGATTTTACGTGTGGCGGAGACGTAAATTCGCAGATACGTATGCACTGCGCATGCGCACCATAGAAAATACGCATATAGGGAAAATAGGGTTTGGGCAGCGTATCTTCACAAAATACGTCCCTGCAAGGGGTGTGCCGAGGGGAGTGTAATGAATTTACGCACACGAAAATACGCTCCACGAATAAACGTACGGCACACGTAGTTCTGGATCTACCCCATTGGCACTAAGTCTATGAGTGCTGAGCACAGTTTATAAGTACATTGCCGGCAACTGCTACTAATGTTTTCAGACTGAATTTAGCACTCAGTCTGAGTGCTGAATACTATGTATGAGCTTCCAGTCTCTGAAAGCTTATCCCCTCATCACCACCACCCTCCCATTCAGACTTGGGCCCTGTGTCTATGCTATGTGTCTACTTTCGTCCCTGGTCGCTGCTGAGCTCTGGACTCTGCCTAATGAACTGTGTGAAAATTCCATAAGGAACACTGGATTAGTATGTGGAGGGAACGAACACTTACACTGAACACTGACTAAGAGGGAACACCCACTGGAAAACTCAGTCCCGCCCCTCAGTCTGAAGTGTAATATCACTTAAGTGTGGCTAGTGTCGGAATGCATACTGATTGGTTATCATGGTTGCGTGTACCTGCGCAAGACAAAAAAAAGTTGTCAATCTGATTAATTCCCATGGAGCTTTGAAAAAAATTCAGATGTTTGGATATGATCTGTTCTTTTTCTGTTCCACAATAATAATAAAATATTGGAATTAGACTATTACCTGCTGTAGCTTTATTCTCCGTCCACACTAAGTTCTTCCCTTTAACTACGACCACAGTGAGACGTTCAGCAGTAGGCAGGTAACTGAGAGACAGCAGAATTTCTCCTACGGTGTCTGTTGCCTGGAATACAACATTGTGGTTTCCTATCATCAGCTTTAGGTGCAGATCACATTCACACTGAATATAAAACTTACATAGTGAAAGGAATGGAATGTATATATCAGAAAAAGACAACCTTATGCACTCCAGCGGCCAGATTTACTAAGCAACCAATCAGATTCTATCTGACATATTCTAGCATGTAATAGGAAAATGAGAGCTAGAATCTGATTAGTTGTTATGGGCAACAGCTCCACTTTTCCTTTCCCACAGCTTAGTAAATTTGACCCCAAGTGTTATCAAACTATGAGTATCATCAGGGGTGGAAGTAGACTGACTAGGGTGCCCAAGCCTGCATGGAATTTGGACTCACACCGTGTCTCCCTTTATCTGGCATGTGCACAGTGCGGCCAGCGACATCTCTAAAGGGGCCTGATCCAGCGCTACGAAAATTCGCACGACGGGCGAATGCGAACGTACGCTCATCGTATCAACCTACACGCCCCTAGCACTCCCATAGTAAAGTCCCTGCTTACGGCGGCTATACCCTACACTGGGTACGACCGTCGGCCGTATGAAAATTCGCAGAGAATACGCTGAGAAAATACGCTTAGCACGCCCATACTGTACAATTTAAATGGCTATCCCCGCCTCCCAGTAGTAAAACGGGCGCCCAGCCGACCATCGTAAAAAAAATACGCCCAGCGAGCGAAAAATACGCTAACGATACGCCCGCTATTCGCTCATGACGCTCGGGCGACCGGAAGCTGTCATACTGGGCATGCGCATTGCGAATTTTTAGCCGAAAATTCGCATACGCTCGTCGTACGCTCGCTTGCGAGCGTTGCTCTGGATCAGCCCCAATATGAGCAGGCAGCTGTCAGAGGCTGATAACTTAATACAATGCTCAGTATTTAGTCTGCAAGTGCTGAGCACTGTTTATAAATACATTAATAGCAGCTGCTCATTCACTGAGTGCTGAGCACTGTTTAGAAATACATTAATAGCAGCTTCTCATAGACTGAGTGCTGAGCACTGTTTATAAATACATTAATAGTAGCTGCTCATAGACTAAGTGCTGAGCACTGTTCCCACTGATCCCATCATGCATCTCCATTTAATTTGTGTCATAACACTATGGATTGCAGCATTAATCCCATCATGTGCCCCCATCTCCCCCCGACCCCCAGGTTTTCTTACCTTACAGGCTCATCCGCCCCGCGGGACTGCATTTCCCAGTCTCGGCCACCACTGGACTTCATATGCTAGCCGCAGTCCCACTCGGCGGATGAGCCTGTAAGGTAAGAAAACCTGGGGGTCGGGGGGAGATGGGGGCACATGATGGGATTAATGCTGCAATCCATAGTGTTATGACACAAATTATGTCTTTAAGCCCCGCCCATCCTTAATAACATAAAGTATTACAGTATTGATAGGCGGGGGCAGGACTTGAAACAGTGATTCCGGGACTGAAACTAGTGTGCAAAAAGGGTGCAAAGCCATATGAGTGCAAATAAGTTAATTTTAAAGGGTAAATTAAGGTTGGGGGCACAATTAGCCCCTGGCACAAACATTTCTTAAATCATGTCATCAAGCCCAAATGCTGGAGATTTGTCTGCCCTTCTAGGGTTCTGGGAGCAATTTTTAAACTTTGGCAGTCTCCAAGATATTCCAGAAGAGTGGACAACTAAGGATTTACTACCCGAGTAGTGGAATGTCTGAGGGACTAAATCCTGGGCTATTGCATTGACCGTCAGCAGTGTCTCCCGGGAATCTTGGTGGGAGGAAAAAAATATTGAATAAAGTAAGAACATTCTGGGCCAAATCCATATATACGAAATGTGGTTGTTCAAAAGAGTGAATGACCATAAATTACACTTTTTGCATGAATCTGGATCCTTAGGATTAGGAGAAGAGCCGTGGGAGGTGGACTGTATGCAAACAGCACAGTAAGGGATTGGCTAGGCCCTTATATACAAGTCTCAGATAGTCTCAAATTTAAGGCATGATCCTGGGTTTGGAAGTCTGTATGTGCAAGGGGAGTGGTCCCCTCTTGCACCTACAGACTTTAGGATTGGATGGTGATTCTCCCTCCGACCTCCAGTTCCAGTGGCTGACAATAGTACACACCAATAGGGTACCAGGAAAGCCGGGACTATTGTCCTGGGCCCGGATACTCACCTTTGCTCTGCGGGTCAGTGCACAGGGCCCCACTATTTCTGGCTGCGGCCCTGATGACTAATCTGTACCTGAACTGGTTTCCTGAGTTACTCGAAAGCTGCTAGATCTTTACTTTATACTCATATTAATGTCATTTTTAATCCTGACTCAGACCATATCCCTGTTACAAGCCAAGCCAGCAGCCCTGATTGCTATATAATTTAATCATAGCAGGCATTTAAAAAGCAGAAAATGGAAATGACCTTATTGACATCTTGCAGGTATATCCATGTATTGAAAGGACGTAGAGCCAGGTCCAAGTCTGACAATTTCAGTTCTGCTACTCCGGTGCTGACATTCCTTTCATCCCCGTCTATTCCAAAAATAGAGAAGCGCAGGCTGTTTTCTTCAAGTGCCAGCGGGTCCAGAGGAATAGAGAACTTTTCATCGAACAGAACTGAATATGCATTTCTCTGTATCTGTCAAAACAAAACGGAAATCATATGTCAAATGCAGATACTTACTGCAGATCACGCAGGGAGAAACGTGCCATTCTCTTCTTGCCAAATTAAAAAGATCTTAGTTTGTTTTGAAACAAAAGCGATATAAGTGACAGTTTACGCTCTGTTTACTGTAATGTTCTCTTATTTTTACCTTTTCCTAAAACCTACAACTCATTCATGAAGGCACTCTCTAGAGGAGGATGATGATGGGTTTGGTACACGGGATCTATAGCAATTTTTGCGACATTCATACACTCGACAACATTAGTCTGATAGTGTATGACTGATCGCTACAAATGACCTCAGCGTGGCCGTTTCCTCACAACACTAAGGTCGAGGGTAAGGTCGAGGGTTTTATTACATCGACCTTAGAAGACACTTACACTAACCCTACACTAACCATCCTGTCATCGCAACCTTCCCCTAACTGTCCCTTATCCACAGCATACTCCTAACCTTCCCATCACGGCAGCCAAACCCTAACCCATCCCCCTCATCGCAGCTTTCCCCTAACCACCCTACTTCGCAGCATAACCCTAATTATACCCTCACTCCAGCTAAACCCTAACCTTCCCCTCACTGCAGCCTAGTCCTAACTATCCCTTCTTCGTAGCCTAACCCTAACCATCCTCTCATCGCATCCTTAACCTAACCACCCCTTTTCCACAGCATAACCCTAACTATAACCTCAACGCAGCCTAATCCTAACCATCCCCTTATCATAGCGTTACCTTCTTCACAGCCTAACCCTCTCACAACAACATTCTAACTGTCAAGTAACATTAAAACCCACATTTAGTATGATACTCACACGTCCGTGCTTCACGGTCATTCGAAAATTCTTCTATCTAGTGTCACTGGGGTAGATCCAGACCTAAGTGCTTGTTATGTTTCATCGCGTAGCGTATTTACGGCAGCGTATTTTCTATGCACTATCCTAGGCACTCCCCTTGCTCGTACGTACTTTTCAAAGCGTAACTACTGATGTACGTAATGGCTTCATGTACGTAAGTGCCTAAGCACGCCCATACTGTACGATTTAAATGCTTCACCCCGCCTCCGAAACGTAATTACGGGTGTCGTATGGATGTCACGCCCCTTCGTTCATAGTTACGCTGTTGATACGTGGCAGGTACTCACGCTCAGAGTTACGTTGCCAGTAATGTGTGATTTTACGTCAGAGGCTAGTGTAAAATCGCTTGCGTACGTAGTTTAGGATCTGGCCCACTGAAAATTTGGGGCCATATTTACAAAAATCGAGTTGGCAAACTTGCCACAGTTTACAAGTATTTTCCAGCGATTTTTTAATCACTTTATTTACTAAAATGTAAACTCGCTACAAACTTGCTGAAGTTTTTTTTAACTTACCACAGTTTAAATCATGATGAGGTTTTTTTTTTAAATTGTTAAATACATTTTTAAACAATTAAATATATTTTTTTCAAAAGGTTTTACTAAATGGTATGGCGTGCATCGATTTTTTAATGGTTCATTTGCTGCAATTACAAGCTTAACCATGGCGAATGAACCCTTAAGAAATCACCCCACATCGCTGTAGTTGCAATATCGATAAGAAGAATCGGCGCCAAGCTACAGCGATATGGAGCAATTTTTACTGCTGAGGAAAAACACCCTTTAGTAAATCTAGACCATAGTTCCCTGCTATCCAACAGTGTCGAGCTCCTGTCTGTGAAATAGGTGAGCTTTCTGTGCACGACCTTCTCCCCTAGATCATGGCTTGAAGTGAGAGGGTATACAAGGTATGTCATACTGTCACTTATCCCACTGATTTAATTGAAAAGCTATAAATCTCTATCCACTTTTATTATTTCTATATTTTCATACCCCCACTTCGATCACTGCCCTAGATAACATAGGCAGGCCCGGCGACAGGGAGGGACAAGGGGGACAGCTGAGCCAGGCCCCGAGCTTTTTAGGGGCCCCGGCAATCCACTGCTGCAGCAGACAACTGCTGAAGGTTTAATCCATCCTCCATTGTCACAGCTTCAGCTATGAGTCATCTCTCTCTAGCTCTGTAGTCCATGATGACTCATTTACACTGTCAGAGAAACTTCCTCTCACAGTGTATCATGTGACCTCCACCAGCTTCCCAGCTGCAGACTTTCTGCACATAGATGGGATAATGGTTCTTCTGTCTACTACCAATTTCCGATGTAATATACAGTTTTTGCATGATCTCTACATTTATTTTGATTCACTGTTGATCTGTTATGAAAGTTGAAGCTGCCTTTTGAGACTTTTTACAATGGTGCATAGCAGTTTGTGTCTGGAGCTAAATCCATTAATTGGTTTATTTTTAGAGATTAGTGAGTTCGGAACTAAGGATCACACAGTGATCTGCTTCCTACCGCTTCCAGTGGGCTGGTTCCAGACTTACTCTGCCGCTAGGCTCAGAGCTCCAGCGTCAAAAGGGTTCAATGCCAGAGTCCCACTGGATCCAGCCTTCCTTATGGGTGAGGGAAAGCCAATGACACAACCTTAAAACATAAACACTATCCTTACTTAAAATGGGGATGGCTTAAATGTCTGGATAGTACAGAGTTCATCCTCACTGTACTATTACCATACTTCCCTCTTCCAATCAACCTGTCTGGATGTGGTCCATGCTGGTAAAAATACCTCACTCTTGTTATAAGCCAAATTGAGCAGGAAATAGGCTTACCGGCATGTAATCACAAGCAGCACTAGTTTTATTTTTCTGTACAGTATTAAACCTGCACAGTATTACACCTGTTCAGATACAGGGGCTAATTCAATGGAGGACAATCTGTCACCAAATCTCAGTATTGTACATCAAGGGTTGGATAGGGATTTTTGTACAGTATTTTTATTAGTATGTTAAAACCGTTGTTGGATTTCCTTCTAATACCCCTTTCACATCGCCATGAAATACCCGGGATTTTCGCCAAAAACCCGGGTCTCGGCAAAATTCCGGGTATTTTGTGGAGATGTGAAAGGTGGACCAGTGTCAGAAGACCCGAGAATTCAACCCGGGGGAAAAGAAGGGTTATTCCAGGGTCAGACACGGGTAGGGGTGCAGTGTGAAAGGTGCTACCCGGGTTGAAAAATGTACCTCGATTGGTGGAATTTTTTTTACTATTGCCCTGGCAACAAGTGTTACCAGAGCAACAGTAAGCAAATTACGCACCGCGATGACGACAGGGCAGACCTGGGTCTCTGAATTTCCCGGGTCTGCCCTGCAGTGTGAAACGGGGTCTGTGACCCTGGGATCCTCTGCTGCCCCGGCAATATCCCGGGTCTGTGAACCGGGATGGTGATGTGAAAGGGGTATAAGTAGTTACAGCTCTAATGCCTTTAGGTGTAATAGTAATGCACTTCCTGTATCCATTTATTTCAAAGCTGTTCAACACTGTCACACTCTTTATATTAATCTGATTATGTACATACAGGGTCCCCTTTAGTTTTAAGAATAATCCTTTTAATTACCTCTCATGTCATGAGTGAAAACCACAGGCTTTAAAGAAAAAAAAACAACTGAATAAATCAATAAACCAAATAAAGAAAAAAAATGTTTCATGCAAAGAAGAGACAAAAAATATAATTTCACTTTCTTCCACAACCAAAGAATAACAGATTCAAGTCTGTACCTGAATAAAGATACACAAGGACTACTTTTGCTTGTTTTTGTATTTTTATTTTTATACTGATTTTCTTATTATACAAACCAAACGCTTATTTTTGTAATGGGCTCAGCCAGCGGGAAATCTGTTTTCGGTCACTTTATCCAAGGGTATTCTTACAGATTTCCATTCATGTTAACTTCTAACAGCAGGAAACTCTCAGTCACATGCATCAGAGATGTATACAAACAAGTAGCTAGGCCTGAACAGCAGACATTTGTTTCAAAGACACATCACAAGGTAGCTTTCCCACATATTGTGCAGTAAGCAATTCAAAGATATATCCCTGCATGCAAAGAATACAATTAACTTGACTCCCCCCTGCAATCAACATGGTTTAGCCCAGCAGTAACTAATTTCAAGCACTTACTTAAATCTGGATCCACCCCATAGAGTATAAATTTGCAGCTGGCATGCGATAATATGTCAATACACCAGGGTTGCCGACTTTTTAGAGCTTCCCGCCGGGAGGACCCAGAGGGAAGCCACGGATTTTTGCAAGGAGGCGGGGCTTAATGACGCGATTTATGCAAATCACTCCGCCGCACCTCAGCCGCTGTTGAGAGTGAGTAAAGTCTTTCTGCGGGGTTAGGGTCAGGCTGTAAGGGAGGGAGGGTTAGTGTCAGGCTGCAGGGGAGGGCGGGTTAGGGTCAGGCTGTTGGAGATGGTGGGTTAGGGTCAGACTGCAAGTTAGGGAGGGTTAGGGTCAGGCTGCCAGGAAGGAGGGTTAGGGTTAGGCTAAGAATTAGGGGAAGGAGCTCCTCGAGGCATATTCAATCAAAATCCCAGCCAGTTCACAACTGGCTGGGGAGGAATGGCCAATCGGATCGGAGCCCCACACCCATGTTAATGTAAATGTAACCCCAACCCTTATCCTAATCATTACCCTAACCCTCCCCTTACAATACTCTAACCCTAACCCTCCCTCCCCGCAGCCTGACCCTAAGACTCCCCTCCTCGCAGCCTAATCCTAAAACTCCCTATAGACTCCCCTGTAATACTCAACTGTCTGCGGTGGTGCAACGGGTCTGCTGTGGTGGTTCAGAATAAATGAATGAATGAATGAATGGCAATACTTACTCATTCATTAATAAAATCTTTTAATTAGTGTTATTTTCGAATAGAGACAGATAAAAATGAGCTTTCGGCTGCCTCTATATCGGAAACAGCATTTTCTCAGCGGATTGCATCCCCATTCACAGTGATGACTACATAAATTTAAAGACCACACTGCCCTGCAGAGAAGTTTTTTCCAGAGCACAAACACAATAATACTTTTGCGTATAAACCATATACGTTCATGGGTTGGGGGCTTCCAGACACTTTAACTTCCCCCCTTCCCTGCTTTTCTTATGCTAATGGTGGCCACAAAGTAAAGAAAGAGAGGAAATCAGAGCTGTGTTCAGGGATGTGGATTGCTGTTCAAATGGTCTGCATGCTGTCAGTTAACGTTCCAGCACTAAAATGCCTTTAACCTTAATTTCTAACCCTAATTCCTAACCCTAACCAGTTACAGAAGAAGCACAGCAGAGTGCAGCAGTCCTCACATCCGCGCTCTCTCACAATCCTTACGTTTGTACCTCTCAACATATCAACATATATAATGATGCCACTAAAACCCTAAGTCACTCTCTTGTTATCCCCCGTCTTGACTATTGTAACCTTCTCCTCTCTGGTCACCCACTGGCCCATCTCGCTCCCCTACAATCCATACTTAATACAATATCTAGACTAAGCTTCTCTCCCATCACTCCACCTTAACTTCTCCTCTCTGTCAAGTTCTATATTGGCTTTCTGTCTGCTTTAGAATTCTCTTCAAACTCCTCACCGCCACCTACACGCTCTCTCCTCCTCCACTGCACCCTACCTCTCCTCTCATATCTCCACCCATACTTCCTCCAGGCCCTTATGCTCTACCAACAGCTTCTGCTTCACCTACCACTGTCATAAAACGCAGGACTTCAGCCATGCACACGCTGCATTTTCCTGTATCGGTCTCCTATCTTGCCTCCAGTGGCGTGATCTGGCTCCAAGTTCCAACGTCCTCTGGTGCATGGGTGCCACCATATTGGAACCAATCACCTGACATGTTACAGCCAACCAGAGTCCAGCTCTTGAAATCATATGATCAGGCTATCCAATCCCGCTCTTTTTAAACCTGCTGCACAGAGAGTCCTGGGCTAGAAGAACTTGTTCACTCAAGGTGCCTGGTTTATCCGTGAGCAGAACTGCAGCATTCATTGTCAAGCCTCTCAAGTCTGTTTTAGTCTAGTCTGTCAAGTTCAAGTCCTGTTCTGGTCAAGTCTAGTCAAGTCTATCAAGTCCAGGTCGAGTCCAGTCAAGTCTGCCAAGTCCATCAAGTCCAGGTGCTGTCCTAGTCAAGTCCAGATCCAGTCCTGGTGAAGTCCAGTCCAGTCAAGCTTGTCAAGTTCAGATCCACTCCTGGCCTAGCCCAGGTAAAGTCAAGGCAAGTCTGTCCAGTCCAGTCCACTTCAAGTCCAGCCTGTTCCAGTCCAGTTTAAGTCCAGCCTATTCCAGTCTAGCCCAGTCCAATCTATTCCTATCTGCTACAATATTGCTTATGAGCAGACCCTATACAAGGCCCTCCAGCTTCCACTATTCTGCTGAGCCTTTACCATGCCCCACAGGAACCCAGAACAGATTCCCAATCCAGTCAATCCCACATGATTACCACCTCTCATTCCCATATACAAAATTTCTCCTGTTCTGCCCCTCTGCTCTGAAATAACCTACCACAACCTATAGACTATCCACTGCCCTCCAAGCCTTCAAGCACTCCCTCAAATACCACCTCTTCAGACTAGCCTACCCTTCCTCACCCTAACCTCTTTCAATCCCTTCACCCTATATTTTTAACTCCTAATTTCTACCCCCTCCCAAATCCTTGTTACTCCTCATTTTACTTTGTTTGACAACCCTATCACCACCTTAATTTGCCCTCTATATTCTATTTTCTTTATTTTACCTTTTATGTAATTGTATATTCTTTGTCTCTCTGTACCTTATGATAATAATAATCATGAGATGGCGTTCCTATTTGTGAACAAGTAGAGAACAGCCAGGCTTTTCTTCTCCACAAATCTCGCTGTCCTTATAATTAATTATGGGGACAACAGTTTTGGTAGAAGCTTGGAGAAATCCATGATATCTCTAGCACTGGGGCTTTACTAAATGGTAAAACAGGAGAACAAGTGGTCAAATATGAAAAAATCTGGTGTTTTCTTCTTATTTCTACTCTGCTTCTTCTTTCTAAAAAGACCCCTTACTTCTCTGTGACATGGTGTTACAGCATCAGCACGCCATCACTGTTAGGGCCAGATTTACTAAGCTGCTGGGAAAGGAAAAGTGGAGATGTTGCCCATAGCAACCAAGCATATTCAAGCTCTTCCTTTGCCATTACATACTAGAAAATGTCAGCTAGAAGCTGATTGGTTGCTATGGGTAACATCACCACTTTTCCAAACCCCCAGCTTAGTAAATCTGCCCTTAAAGCTTAAAAAAAAAAAGCAGAAAGAAGATAAGTAAAGAGAACACGAGTCAGCAAGGAGCTGAAGTGAGTATTAAACGGGAGGGGACGCTATTATTAGTTCTAAGACCACCCTAGCTTATTACAGACAACCATTAGCACCAATAATATTCTATTAAATGGAAGCCACAAAATCTCATTCTTTATAATTTATGTCCAATACTAATCAACTCAGCTATTGATCTGTACATCTGGAAGATTGTGTTCTTCCATTTTAAGATGAATCTCCTGTTCTCTGGGGCAGGTGCATTTAAAGCAGCTAGAATATAAAGCTATATTTATTGGACATGAGCTCATGAGTTCGTTAGAATATTGCTCACTTATTTTTAAATTTGTCACATACTTTAAATTAAAATGAGATATTATCCCCTTATCTGCATGTTGTGAATCCAAGCGACTTAGAAGTGACAGTTATTTTAAGCCTTGACGAATGCTGATTATTGTGCTCTGTTCCACTCTTCTGTTCCTTACCCACTGATTTATTTATTAATGAAAAGACTTATCTGTCCGAACTTGGTTTTCCAAGTGTATTTTCACTAAAATAAATTATATATGGAACTTAAGTTAAAAATGGATATAAAATCTTTAAAAACAGGGGAGTTTACGTCTCTCTCACGGGTGGACTTTCAGACCACATGCATGGAGGTCTGGATCAGGTTTATTATTATTGAGACAGACCGGAGGGCCGGTTGAAACGCATTGGTGGCTACATTACTGCTGTTTTTATATCCCTGTCACTGGTGCGGTCCGAGACATCGGAAAATTGTATAGAATGGTGGTTGATTTTATTAACAAACGTGTGTGGACATTTTTATACAGGTGTCCCATTCACAATTGTGAGTACCGGCTATTTGAAACATTTCTATAACCACTGAATAAAATAATTTATTGCACTAGGAAGTGACGCTTCCCCTGTTTGTCTACCCATCCCATCTTCTCTCCCTATCATCGCCTGGAGAACTTCTGCCCGACACGGGCTGAAGCCGGGAACCGAGAGAGGCTGCGGCCATAGAGAGAAAGAGACACGAGGAGACGCCACGTCGGACGACTTTTATTACAAGAAAGAAAACTTTCTATTCCATCCAACATTTGAACGGCATGAGTGAGTACTGTATACTATACGTTAAAGCCACCAATTGATGAACTTATTCATACTAAGAGTGGTACATTAAGAGTTGGACTTTGAACTGTATTACGTTACATCATTATTGCATTACTATTGGACTTTGCATTGCATTGATATACCACAATCTCCTGTTGATCTAACTGATATTTCGTTGCATTTGATTAATGCTCTGTGGTTGTGTGTACAAGGAAACGCTGGAGTTCGGGATTATCAGTTTTTTTACATCATTATTATTACTATTATTACATTTTTTATAATTATTATTATTATTACTATTATTATTATTACTATTATTATTATTTTTATTATTAGAATGCCAAACAATAATCAGCAGCCTTTTGTCGTATAGTCCATAATCCAATCTTTTAGTGATATCAAGTCCACTGTTATTTGTATGTGTGTTTTTATGGCATGTTATTGAATATCATTCCTATCGCTGTCCTAGAAAATCTATCCCCATGTTTATATACAAAACTTGTCATCCTGCTGTTTTTCAGATGACTTTAGCTGGGATTACCACAGCAGGA
>WWET01000713.1:248979-284568 GCA_011038615.1 Limnodynastes dumerilii
CGGGGAGGGCAGGGGGGGGGTTGGGAGAGGCATTGTCCATGCATAGTTTCCTTAACTGGTTCTGACAAGTGAGCGGTGATTTTATAAAAAAAATTGCCACTCATAACCATCCACCTCTTTGGCGGTTTCCATGATTAAAAAATAAGGATGGTGACTTTTAAAGCGGAGGTTTGGAAGATTGGTTCTGATTGATTCTGGCCAATTTAATGGCAGTTTAACCCTTAGTAAATTCAGCGGTTTTAAAACTGCCAGATTAAATGCTCAAAAGTGGTAAATTTGGCCCTAATACTGTTTGCGACATATGCACCTGGTGTAATTTTCCACCTGTTTTTCCTCTTATTTTCAAATTCTGGATTCGGTTTATGCTCCGCTGTGAGACAGGCTTACGATGCACGATCCAGAATTGCTCGCTGTGCGTTCTGCTGCATAATCACATGTCCACGCATGCACAGAGAACGTATGCATTCGGAATGCATAAATGGGCTGACGTTTGCAATTCAGGATCAGGCCCAGGGACATCAGTAATGAATATCACGAAAGTCCCACTGTCTGTGAAATATACATTGGACATTCTAACTAACTTCCTGTTCCAGTGCCCAAAACGTTTGTGGGTCCCCGTAGCGAATGGCCCTATTTCGAAAGGGCCGATCACTCCCAGCCAGTTCAGAACTAGCTGGGATATGGATTGCTTATGTCTCGATGAGGCATAGCAATCAATCGCCGGAGCACCGAACACGGTACTCCGAAAGATGAGTTTGCCTCAACCCACTCCCTAACCCAGTGGTTCCCAAACTGTGCGCTGCCGCTCCCTGGGGTGCCGCAACGCTCTCACCGGGGTGCCTCAGAATGTTTCTATTTCCTATTGTATCCTATTGTATTTTTGTCTTAGGGGTGCCTTGAAAAAATATATGGAGACCCTAAGGGTGCCTCGAACTGAGAAAGTTTGGGAACCACTGCCCTAACCTATACCCTAAGTCTCCCCCCACAGCCTAACCCTAAGTCCCTCCCACAGCCTAACCCTAAGTCCCCTCACCTCTCAGCCTAACCGGAAGTTCCTGGCGATGGCGCTTCCAAAAGTGAATGGATGAGTATGTGAATCGGATACTCACTCATTCATAAAAAAAATTCTGAGAGGACTCAAAATGGGGACAGACGAAATATTGCTATTGGCTGTCCCTAATTCGCAATGCAAGCCTTCACAGCGGGGACTCGCAACAGCCCAAAACTATGTCTACGCACCAATGTGTGTTTCATTCAAACTGGTTCCAGGTATCAAACAAGCCAAATATCACCCACGTTTTTTGCAATTGCTCACCTTCTTCTTTGCCTCAGAGTACGACGTCCCGTATTTATGCTTGAGATACCGATAATCGTAGTTGGGGAAAGGTGAAGGTGACGGGTAGTTCCCTGATGTGTACAGCTTCCATAGGTACAGACCTACAACTCCAAGCAGAGTCAGTGCACCAGCGATGTATATCCCTATCTCCCATCCTGGCGGGCTTGTGATGACTGTAAACCAAGCGTATAAAATAAGCATGAGTACTTTTATGTAGAAACATAAATGACAAATAAAACTCTGATGACAGCAGCCAATGTGCAGAGCTCACTAAATGGCCTCTATAATCATGTTTAGGCAGTTTACTGCCTGTAAACTTTTTTTTTAAATATACCAGATTGCATTTAAAAGCAGTCACAACATTTAGTGGATCAGGGTGGGTATAAACCAATGTGAAAAATGAATCGTGAAGTTTCAAAACATGGTCTTAACTTGACATTATGGACATTTCAAAATCAAATCAGTTTCAACCATTTTGTGACATTTGTTATATATTATATCATCATTCCCTGAGTAAGCAAAACTATAGGAAATAGACACCTTCCCAAGCGGACTGTCATTCAATAAGCCACATTACTGAACCTAGTTTACTGATTAAGGCACAAACGTATGAAGGGGTTCCGTAGATTCTACCGCTACTAAGTTACGTACATGAGTGGATAGGGCACTCCCCTACTGACATAATAAACAAAGGACACTTCTGTGTCCATAGCCATACTTATTATTATTATTATTTTTATTATTATTATTGTTTATTTATAAGGTGCCACAATGTGTCCACAGCGCCGTACAAAATACAACAAAATACAGTACAGACATACAGGGTAGGGATAGACAGCATAGTACATAATAAAATACAATATAAATATAAAAATATCACAAAAATACAATAAAGTGAAGCAAGCACAGACAGCAAGGCAAAATTCGAGGTGTCAAGCTTGGCAGTTCAGGGAGGAGGGGATAGGGGGCGCAGTGAGAGGTTGAGAGGGAGCCACCAGGTGGGGATGGGGTAAAAGGGTAGCAGAGGGGGACAAGAGGATACGAAGTGAGGGGGGAGGGAACAACACTAGGATGGAGAGCCCTGCTCACATGAGCTAGCACATTAAATGGGAGGGAACTTACAGAAACATAAGGAGGGGGAAGGAAGTGGACTGCTGGTGTGAGCGGAGGAGAGGGGGAAGGAAGGAGATGAAAGGATAGATGTAAGATGCAGTGAGGATGTTAAGTAGAGGAGGGGTAGGCTAGCCTAAACAGGTGTGTTTTGAGTGAGCGCTTGAAGACCTGTAATGTGGGGGAGAGTCTGACTGATGAAGGGAGGTCATTCCAGTGCAGAGGTGCAGCATGGGAGAAGTCCTGGATACAGGCGTGAGATGTGGTGATCAGTAAAGAGGTCAGACAGCGCTGGTTAGCAAAACAGAGAAGGCGGGAAGGGGTGTGCATGTTGATGAGGGAAGAGAGGTAGGAAGCAGTGGATGAGGAGGTGACCTTATCCTTATCTTGTTGTCAAGACAATCAAACTTAAGGGCTAAACCCAGCCCTTATTTTACAATTTAAATAGAAATCCCCTCTGCTATGCATTTAAGATATGTAAAGAGGTGTGTATGGATCTGCTGGAGGTACAGAAAGAATGTGCCGCATTCAGACTTAAAATTTGATTCCGTTCGGTAGGCCACTTTCCTACATCTGCGAAAAGGATTGTACATTAAGTCTACTGCATGCATCTCCAATTGTGTGGAATACTGGATTGTATGTAAGCCCTTAATGCACAATTTAAATACC
Source organism: Limnodynastes dumerilii (assembly GCA_011038615.1). NCBI lineage: Eukaryota > Metazoa > Chordata > Amphibia > Anura > Limnodynastidae > Limnodynastes > Limnodynastes dumerilii. The sequence goes on from WWET01000713.1 coordinate 252,095, forward strand.
CATGCCCATGTGTATCTCATACGCATGGGTGGTAGGCACACCCCTCGTGCGGGTGGCTGATTTCCGCACGGAATCATGGGGCGGCTGGGTTCCGATGCAAGAATATTGGTACTTCGCATGCACAGTAGCAATATTTAGCAGACTTCCATACATAGCTTACGGAAGTCTACTGGTCATCTTAATTCTGAATCCGACCCATTGCCGTACATCTTGCATCCCGATGAGTATCCCGGAGTCTGGGCATGCACAATATTGAACAACAGCCGATTTATGCATGCAGCTTGAGGAATTCAGCTGTTCTTCTGAAGCCTGAATCAGGCCCTAAATGAGCAATAAAGTTTTATTCTTCAAGAACTGCTCTGAGGGGAGGATTTAGTTAGTCTGAGATATGGAGCTCTATTTACCCTTTATTAATTTTGAAGTGGACAATAATAATATAATATGGCATTTATTAAGCTTAGCCAAGCCTGAATGTAGAAAGACACAAAATACAAGCAAACAATATTCAGAGGGGGAAAAAAATTCAATTTCAGAAACTCATTAATCTAATGCTCGACAATAATTCATTTCTTTGTAGTAAAACATTGACAGTGACAGTCATCACATTATAAAAATCAAATAATAAAGACAGTCCTCAGAAATGCTATTCACAACCACTGATAAAAGTACTCAAATGGGTACATTTATATATAACGCACATAAATAAAAGATTGTGCTGACAGATTCCTATGATATTTATAGAAATGACACACAAATCTATCAGTTTGTTGTTTTTTATCTCTTTTTAAATCATCTTCTCACAGAATTGTGAGTAATTTAATCACAATTTGGAGCAAAGAGCAGGCACGTACAGCAGAAATTGTGGGGACCGGAACCCAGACCGTGACAATCCACCCCTATGTGATGTTTTGCCAGTGCTGCCATCAGGGGGGAACAGCCGGGACTACTGTCCCGGACCCGCATCTGATGGGAGGCCACCATCATTACAGGGAAGAATTTCCCTGCGCACCAGCCAGATGGTAGCGCAGGTGTTCATGGCCCCGCCCACCGATGACATCACATAGGGGCGAGGCATGACTGGTGTGGCCCGGGCCCCACAAATTCTGAAGGCGGCCCTGTCACACGTCTTGACATCACATAAAGGTGGAGAGCTGTGGAAATGCAGGAACGATGCAGGAAAGGCTTGTTTTTGAAAAGTCCTCACTTGCATCGGCCCAGTGATGTGCAGCCTGATACAGCTCCCTAGCAGCAGGTATTGGTGGTAGGAGACAGGTGACAGTGACTCATTTGTGCTGAGCTGAATATCGTGGGCCCTCCCTCTCTCTTCGGGTTCGGGATTCCAGTGCCAGCAGTCCTCTCCAGCACCAAAATGGAACTTTTTCAAATAATTGCAATCAGGAAACACGTTATTTCAGATCCAGTCTTGTGTAAGAAAGCTTATACTAGGAACCAGGTACAGTCCAACATAAGAAAGCTGCTTGTTACCCTTTTTCAGTCACATGGTACTGTGTCTAGACGAGTGTGGGTCTTCGTTGCAAAAGGCCCTATTTCGATAGGGCCATTCTTTCCCAGTCAGTTCTGAACTGGCTGGGCAAACGATTGCTTATGCCTCGATCCCTGGAGCATCAAACATGGTGCCCTTCCCGCAGCCTAACCCTAAGTCTCTCCCCATCTCTCCGGTGGTCCAGCGGCGGCACTTCCAAAAATGAATGGGTGAGTAGGGCGTATGCTGATTCATAGAAAAAAAAATCAAATAAAACGGTTGTCATTGTAAATAGAGACACCCGAAAAGCAACTTTCGGCTGTCCATACTTCGTAATGTTGCCTGTGCACTCCCCACTGGCGGGCGTAAATATGGACACTTATGTGTCCAGATTCCTACCCTAAAGATTACAATCAGCTATGCGGCCTTACGGCTGTGTAGCTGATCGTAACGGGGCTTTCCCCGCCTCCTGCCCTAATTTGCATGCCGTCGGCTATAACTATAGTTACGTCCGCCTGCCCTTACGCCGCCGTATGAAGGTGCATGCGTACAGCCTTCAAAACAGGGTAATTCCCTGTGGGGCCATATCTCTGGATAAGGCCCCATGTGACTATGAAATGCAATAAAAACAGAAGAATATACCATGTCATCTGGAGCCTGCTCAACTCATCTCATGAGACCATCACCTTCTCTCTGCTCCATGGTTTGGCCCGTTTGCCGACCAGACCCTGGCCATTTTTGTCTCTGGTGCAACATGTGGTAGCACAGCTGCCCCAGTCATTACGAGCCCTGGTGTATAACAATGTCTGCACCTCCGTTAGCTCCACCACTCCTTGGAAATGTATTAGCCCTTTTAATGAGAGTATTTAAATTAACATTGTTATATTTTGTGTAAAGCCTTACTTACCACTAATGCGGTAGTCACTCATTTTTCTCTCCATCACATCTATTCAGGGTTTACCTTAATGAAAACAAATAAAACAGCTTTATCATTTTAGACACTTTTTCGGATTTAGGAAAAATGTATTTCGGCATGAATACACTGCCCGAAATTCTGATTATGACCGATTTACCCGTGTGCTGCGCTATCCTTAGTGCTTAGGAATTTAAGGTTAGAATAATTGTTAGGAATTAGGGTTAGGATTAGGAATTAGGGTTAGGGATATAACTAATGTAATGGCAAAACAAGTCAGCATTACAATATTCAACTGAACAGGAGTTGCAGCCGATCAGTGAACTCTGGTATGTTCACCGTTGAAAATAAGAACATCAGCTTTAAGACATCTAGGTCCAAGTACTAGCAGACGAAGACTTCACTGCAGAAATGTTTTTGTGTTCGCATTCAACCTTATGATTGCTTCAGTAAAGGTTTGGAAATATTGCTTATTCTTTGTGTTGCATGTTGGTTTATTTTTTTTCCATACATTTGCATTTTCAGTTAAGCCTTTGCATAAACTATATCCATGATATCCAGCATACATAACAGTGAATTACCCTGTACTTGTGTTTATATCACTGTAGAGAGAACATATATGCATTGTGCTTAACTGTTATGCATCCATCCACTTGTGTACCAATCTGGAGCTGCACTTGTGTTCAAGACAGGATCGTTCCTAAACCTGCCTTAAGCTGGCTGGCTGCCTTCAGCTTTTTTTCTTGGTACTGTACAATAAAGTCCAGTCAAGAATATCTGTGAGCTATATATACCTGGAAACTGATGCCAGGCATTGGCCTGTGGCTAGTAAATGGAACTATGTCTGGGTCGCCTGGTATCATCCTGACATAATTATACATTGCTAATATGGAAAAGCATCATTTTACCAGTACAAAGCCGTTGAGCGCCTCTTCTGCTGCTATTATCAGTGACTTCTTGCATATATGGATGAATGCATAAAAGTTTTCCATAAATATGTGTTGTCACTGTCATGAAATTATTGTCTTGTGCAAGCAATTTTAATGCTTAATTGTTCAATGCACTAAACCAGTCTGAAAACTAAAAGCTCTGGGTTCAGTGATCTCAATGTCCAATAACCTTTTGAACCGGTAGTTGCCATATTAGTCATATTTCTCACTTTTATCTGTGCCTACACTTGGCAAATTATTACAATGAATTTACATTTTTATGGGAGCCATTTAAAGGAAATAGTTAAACCTAATTATACCTAATTATTCAAGTCCATTACCTAACATATAATATTTAAATCTAAATTTATATTCCAGATAAAGTTAAAAGCAAATTATATGAGATTAGTATGTTATTGCTGTTGAACAGCATTTTATATTATGATTGTAGATAGAAATAAATTCAGCAAATTTGATATTCTGAATTTATTTTCATTAATAATTTAGAATTAGTAAAAAAAAAAAAAATTACATAGAAGCTAAAATACAGTACCAAATTACATAAGAGCTTAACAGACAGCAGTGGGCAAAAAAAATGACACGTAGTAAAGCAGAAAGGAAAGATATTGGTCTGAGGGCATAACGCCTATTGGTGAATGTAAGCTTCTTTTCTTTGTTTCTTATAATTGATATGAACATAAACAAAAAAGATATTGCTGGCATGATGGTTCAAGCTTAGTGCATTCCTTGATTTATATACATAGATGTAAAGATTAAAAAAAAAAAACAGAGAGAGAGTATTTGCAATCTCCCAATATTTGTAAGTGTTTTAAGATACAAATGAGACAACAATGAATTAACCTTCATAAACATTGTGTGGACACTTTGAGTTATTATTTGTCTATCAGCCTGGCCCGGACTTATACACACTGGGCGGAGGCCAGAATGAAGAAAACTAACTGTGAATAGGTTTTAAGAAGTGAGGGGGCCCTTTTGCAGGATTGTGCCTCTATCCCTCCCCCGAGGCAAACCTCCTCCACACATAGAAAATAACATTAAAAAAAAAAAAGCATATGAACCAACATAGATTTTGGTGCAGAGTGTGTGCCATGGGTCCCCTTGTTCTGAAGGGCCCGTGTGCTTTGCACACAATGCACCCATTATAGATACACCTATGGGGCTGGCCCACACATTGGGCTGGATCCAGACTTAAGTAAGTGCTTGAAGTGAGTTACTTCTGGGCTAAACCATGTTGATTGCAGGGGGAGTCATATTGAGTCATATTTCATCTGTTGCAAACAGTATTAAAATTGAGAGTTGATGTTTCCTATCCCAAGTCTAAATAACAGTGTGACTGTAAAACTGGTCAGTATCTGTGTGCAGTAAGCAATTAAAAAAATATATCCCTGCTTACAAAGAATACAATTAACATGACTCCCCCTGAAATCAACATGGTTTAGCCCAGGAGTAACTAATTTCAAGCACTTACTTAAGTCTGGATCCAGCCCATCACGAGTACAAGATATGCATGGTAGGTGGGCATAAGTATTTAAATTGTGGAATTTTGGACGCAAAAATCCATACGTTAGCGGATTTAGCACTTAAACCTGGATCAGGTCCACCACTTTTGCTGACTTGTCTATGGCCTTTACCATGCTTCATGTGGTGTGAGTTTTTGATTTCTTATTGAGGCAGTTTTTATTTGTACAATAATGTCTGTGTGTTGATGGTTTATAAATTAATCTGATACGGCTGCATATGCGAAACTCAGTTCATTGAAGGACGGGAGCTCAACATCCCTGGAAAGACACTTGGCGGGGATAATGGCTCAACTTTTCTGTGCTTGACAGTGATGCCTTCTCGACAACTCTACACTCGATGGGGGCACCTGTTCCATTATACTACACTTGGCGGGGTCTTGGACAGGGTCTTGGAAGGGTCCATCTATATTTTAATAATGTTAGTTCTAATGTTATTTTTAGGATTGGGGATAGGATTCTGTTAGGGAGTGAGTGGTTAGGATTAGGATGTTGTTAGGAAAGATTAAGTTTAGGCTGTGGTAAGGGGAGAGATAAGATTAGGCTGCAGGTAGTAAGGGTCTGGTTAGGGTAATGTTAGTTTGTGTCAAACTTTTTTCTGATAACACTAAGGTCGGTATAATAATACTGAAGACCATTGTGTTGTCAGTAAATTAACTGTCAAGGTCATTTTTGTAGACAATCATACACTGTCAACCTAATGTTGCGGAGTGTATGAATGTTGTAAAAAATGACTTTAGCTGCTGTATACCACACCAGAGGAAACGATCACCGTGCACGTCACTCAGTCAATTTATAGTGCCGCAAATACAAAAAGTAATTGTTTAGACATCAACAGACGTTCCATCACATTAAAAGAGATAAAACATTGACACGACAGATTGCCCCTTGCTTATAAAAGAGACCACAATATACAGTCTCTTCAGCTTAGCCAAATCCTTCTGATGAATAGATGACTAAATGCATTCTGTCACAAACTAAAAATGTGTTGTAGGAGACACACAGTCTTTCCTGCTCTCCACTGCCAGCCGTCTGTACACAATGAAAACAAACGATATAATAACCCATTATAAAACATTAGACCAATCCTAATAATAACTGTCCCTGAAGACTTGGACAATAAGAAATGCTTAACCTGATCAATGCCCAGTTCTATATTTGAAGCCACTATATTTTTTATGATCAGACCAAGGGTCATAGTTTTCTCCTGAGGCCACCAGTACAAGTCTTGGTATTTGATGTAATAGCATCAATATTTATTGAATACCTATCAATGGTTTTATTGCAGCACAGTGAGCTCAGGAATAATATAGGCAATGCAATGCTGTATGAACCTGTTTGACACTTGTGAAAATGAGATCAATGACTGGCCTAGTTCCCTATGTTTTTAACTTCTCTCCAAACGATATCTGTTTGATACCTGTTCAAAAAATTAAATGAAAAGTTTTATAGTCCCGGCTAAACAAAAGATATGTAAAAAATTGTTACCTTAGGTGCGTATCTTTAGTAAAGGACCTAGGGCCTGATTCAGAGATCCGGAACTAACGATAGTTCCGTGCGCATATTTAGAGTCGGATCGATTTTGCATCAACTGCACATGCGTAGTAATAGTACAACGCCATGTACATTGAAGTTAAGGTTGGAAATGCCTTAAGGTCGGACTTGTGAATCGGTCGGGAACAATTGCGATCTTAAGTCCAGCGGAAATCTAGGAACGGAAGGATTTGCATAGAAATGGGCGGGGGGAGGCATTGAGATGAGGGAAAGTGGGCGCGATTACAGACATAGGACCCTAATCTAAATATACTAATACACATAAGGTTGGAAGTGAGTGCGGCCAGTTAGGGCAAGTCTATGGAGGTGGAAGTTTAGGTCTGGGCTGCGAGGGGAGTGACTGTTTATTCTGGTGGGTGTAACCTGTTCCGACCTGCCACTTAGATGCGTATTTTTGCGGCCCGATCGCCAACGGATCTCTGAATCAGGCCCCTACTGCGCATGCATAGTAGGTCCTTTACGCAATCTACGTACCAGTTTGGAATGTAGATTACCTTAAAGACAGCACAGAGTATTTTAGGTAGAAAGAGGCAGCGTAATGCCGCCTCAGGGAGGGATTAAGTAGAAGTGGGAGGAGGGAGGGATTTAGATAACCTTGTTCCATTCTATCTCTCCATTCCTGCACCCTTATCCTAGTTGTACTTCCCTGCTCTTTTTACTCCTATCTTTGTCCATTGAAGCACTGGGGCTAGGTTGGTTCCTATTAATCTTGCTTATTTCCTGTACTTTTTGGGTTTGTGGTTTCTGAAGTCTCATTATATGATACTCGGTGTTCTCTGTGTATATTTGGTGGTTGATGGGGGGGTCTGGAGATTTCCATTTCCCTGCTTGGTTGGTGCTTTGTGTGAGTTTTGTCTTATCCAGACACTCTGGTTACTTCACAAATACGATTTTGCGAGGTTTTACGTGCATATATTTATGAGCGGATTAACTGCGCATGCAAAGTAACTTTTTCTACTCAAGTTACGTAGGATTTAGGCATGGAAGTTCATTAGCCATTAAATTCATTTAGTAAGCACAGCGCATCGGCGTAGGTCTGGATCAGGCCCGTTGTCTTTACCATTCTTCACTTCATGTGAACTAAAGGTAGCCAAGCAATGTAACAAAGCAATGAGAAAGGCAAGTCAGATGCTTGGTTGCATAGGGAGAGTAGTTAGTAATAGAAGGTGAGAAGCAGTAATGTAACTGGTCATTGGTACGGCCTCAAGTGGAATATTATGTTGTGGAGGCTGACTATGTCCAAAGAATGACATTAGATACTGTGCAGAGAAGGGCAACTAAAATGGTTCAGGGCATGTGTCACAAAACACATGTGGAAAGACTAGAAGAGATAAACATTTTTTAGCTTGGAGCAAAGAAGTGACAGGGGAAACAATAGCAGTTTTCATATATATCATTTGGTATAACTGGGCACAGAAAGAGGTGTATTAGAACACAAGGAGGGTGGTAGCTGACCTCACCTTAGGCTTTCATGACTTATCTGGGACCCAAGGGGTCAATCACAACAGCCATCTGGTCTGTTCTACAATGACCAATTCCCCTTATCCATCCCAAATATGACTTATTACTAATGAGCTGCCACCACCAAGACTATACACAGGAGGTCTTAGGTTCTCCTTTACTCGTAAACTCAGAATGATCAGTTACCATTAAGAAACGTTTAATAACCAAGCTGGTCTGATACATGAATCTGTAAAAACACAGAAACATAAACATATTAATTGTTATTTGATATGATAAGAATCACAATGCTTATTTACAAAAAGAATAATAAAATTGACATACAACATGCAAAACAGTTTCTTATAAAATAAAAAGAGGAAAACACAGAAAGACTTACAAAAATATCTTCCCTGCCTACCTGCCTATTCCTTTTCTTCAAAGATCCCATGAAGTGAACAAAGTTATGTATCTGGACTACACTTTTTAAAGGCAAAAACTGTTGCTCTCCAACAGCCACCACCATTGTAAAAAGTGACAGGTTTGTTTCTGGAGAGACTCATCCTCAGATATCTGGCTTTTATGACCCCTCCATTATCCTGATCCATTTACAACAGGGCCATAACCTGACAGGAGCCATAACTTGTTCTGCCCCACCACCTTCAAGCTAGTGTCTTAAAACAAAAACCAGATCCTGGCCAAATAAAGGTCACTTTATATCCTGATATAAATTTACACACAAAATATTTGACTATATCCTGACCATAGGTTTAGAGGAAGTGTTTTTTAAAACTTCTTCGCTGAAAGGGAAGGCGATAAGTGGAATAACCTCCCATCTGAGGTGGTAGAGGAAAACACAAAAGAAAACTTTAAAAATGCTTAGGATAAATATGATATCCTAAACCTTAAACAAAATGAGGATCAAATAGGGTCTAGGGTTAGTATAGTTTACATAAAAAATAAATAAATTGGGCAGACTGGATAAGCCAAGTGGCTCCTATCTGCTGTCATATTCTATCCAGGGATGCCAAAAGAATCGGGGGCCAGGCACCTTGGTCCCCCACCTGACGACGAATCATGGGAGACAACCAGGGAACAGGTGGCAAAATCTTCAATCTCCACCAAAATCAAGCAGAATGCATATAAGGTCTACTACCGATGGTACCTTACCCCCTGATAGGCTTTCCTCCATGTTTCCCTCGGCTTTCCCCCTGTGCTGGAGGGACTGTGGTCAGCCCGGCACTTTTCTTCATATCTGGTGGACATGCCCTAAAATTTCTAGATTTTGGGACAAAGTTCACAACCTCCTAACCACCCTTCTCTCTATACCGCTCCCTAAGGATCCATGGTCATTCCTTCTGTGTCTGCCCTTTTCTGATGTCGACAAACACTCTGCTAAACTTGCAGCCCATATACTTGCTGCAGCCAAGTGCCTTATAGCGAAGTCCTGGAAATCTTGCCTACCACCCCCCGCATGTCGTCACTCTCCGCTAGTATCTGGTATGTTGCAAGTATGGAAAAAATTTCTTACCATCTTCATGACCGTGAGGACCTCTTTCTCCAGATATGGTCACCTTGGCTATCCACCCACTCCAGCTCCCCAGTCAACTTTTGAGTTCCCCCAATATGCCCTATCCACACTCATCTACCTGCCGTCTTTTCCCTCACCCCTTCCTGGTGGCGGTCCCACCTCAACCCACTTAACCCCCCCCTTCCCCCATTTGCGGAGCCTCCAATTGCACACGCATCCTTACTCAAGTCTGCCACTTCTATAAAGGCTCCCTACCTTACCTAGCTTCTATTTAAAGTTCTGTTATACATGTGTGTTGATGTCTGCTGTATTGTAAAATATTACATGTTACCTGCTATGTTCTATGGACATCTTACTTTCCTAATAAAGAAAAGTTAAAGAATCGGGGGCCAGGCCTTATTTAACAACTTAACAGGCATCTATGGTGTGTGCCCCTAGAGGTTACTGTACTAGGATACCTCTTGGTAGCCATGGCTGTATGCACATCTATGGCTAATCTCTATGGGATGGATTCAGAGTTATGTCTCCTGTGCAGATCAGTGGTCCATACAGAACTAATAATCCTAGCCCACAATGTAAAATTACCATGGTTTTCCCTCCGCTCATCTTACAGAGTTCCATACGCCTGGAGATCCGTTGTGGCACATCTGGAGCACAAATGCACATTGCCAGGTATTCCCCGGACTTACGCAATCAGCGTGCGGAAGTTGGGAGACTTTATTAAATCTTAATTCGGCCCTATATCAGAGCCCAATTGCAAAACGCTCAAGTAGAGCTAGTCCACTCTGTCATCTCTACATTGGCTGCCTGTAAACTACAAAATCAAATACAAAATCCTCTTGCTAACCAATAAAGCCATAAACAAGACAGCACCTGAATACATATCCTCACTTGTCTCAAGTCTATTGACGTGTTTTTGATGGTCAGGGATGGCACATCACCCGCAAATCACACCTCTCTGGCTGTGATTTGTTTTTTGGTGATTTCAAATCACACTAAAGGCGATTTGTTCAAATCGCCTTTAGTGAATAGGCCGATTTTTTTTTCCAATCTTTTACATTGCAAACATCTGGACGATTTCTGTCCAGCGAAGTTTGCCATGGCGATTTGAAATCACGCGATTTGAGGCGATTTAGCTCAAATCAAGCTTAATGAATGAGGCTCAGAGACATGAACTTACTAATTGATATTTAATATGATAATAATCACAATACTTAGTTACAGAGAATAACAAAATGGACATACAATATGCAGAACAGTTTCTTATAAAATAAAAGGGGAAAATGGACTTACGCAAAGCCTTCCCTGCCTGGGATTCAGCAGATTGCTTGGGAATATGGAACACTTCCATCCTTCCAGAAGATCCCATGAAGTGAATGACATTATGAATCTATACCACACTTTTTAAAGGCAAAACTGCTCCTCTCCAAGTAGCCCCCACCTTTGTGACAATCCCCCCAATCCTTCAAATGCTCCCTCAAAACCCACTTCTTCAGGCTAGCCTACCCTTCCTCCACCTAAACTTACCTGTCCTCCCCATCTTCATCACTGTCTCTCCTGCTTATTTGCCTTCTCTCTCTTAGCATGTTAGCTCTTATGACCAAGGTCCTCCTTCCTCCTATCATCACCCCTCTACCTTGTCCTCATCACTTCCCACCTTTTTATCTCTATTGTCAATCCTTGTCCTCTTCCCATCTTCTCTCTCTACTGTCTGTCTCTGTCCTTATTCACCTGCTTCTACACACATATCCAGCATCTTTTTTCCTTACATATTGTTCTGTTTTTGTTTTTTCTTGTACTGTATTTTCATTTTGCTTTGTACATATATTGTGTTCCTTATTCATGTTTTTTATACCCTCTGTTAATTATTGTATTGTATATGTAACTATTGTCTTTGCTATTTCCTTTGTATGGCGCTGCGGATACTGTGTGGCGCCTTATAAATAAATGTTGATAATAATAATAATAATAATAATAATAATAGTGTGATATATAGCACTTGCCCTTATGTATCAAACCCACTGTCCTATAGAGTGTAAGCTTCTGAGCAGGGCCCTCCTACCCACCCAGTCTGTCTGTTATCGCCCAGTCTTGTTTATACCGATTGTTAAAATTGTAAAGTGCTATGTAATCTGTTAGCACTATAAAAAAAAACCCTGCTGTTAATAAATAAATAAATAAATAAATATATAAAGACAACTAGAATGAAAATAAACAGTTTATGAATAGAGCAATAGCTCGATATAGTAATGTTAGAATAAAAGAATATGAATATGAAGGTATTCAAATTTGCATATATATATATAGTATCTAATATTTATATTTATTATCTAACTCTTGTGCAATAATAAAAATGCTGTTTGTGTTTGCAAAGGTTTTGCTCTGCTCAGAAAACTCACCATCTTGAAATGTCAGAGCTGATTCAATTAGATTAAATTCAATTAAAAATACTTTTAGCTAAGGCATTTGCTTTCAGATTGTGTGTGGGTGAGTAGAATTCTCTAAGGGCTTGATTTATTGGCTTGAGAGTTAATAGAACTCACACCTTAAAATCTTTACCTACCACACACACTGCAGTTCCAAACACCTTCCCACAAAACTAAATTTACTTCAACTTAAAGGGTAATATCTAAAATACAGAATAATCTATTAGATTCTACTTGCCATCCTGCTGGCTCACACTTTCCCACTGAAGTGAACAGGGGTGGAGCTAGATAATAGAATGAATTGCATATAGCTACACTCCCTGTGGTGTTATGCAGTGGGAGGGGCTATGACCAAGGCTGCCAACTCTCCCAGAATGTCCGGAAGACTCCCAAAATTCGGGCAGTTCTCCCGGTATCCAGGGAGAGCCTGCAAATCTCCCGCACGTGACTTGAGGCCCGTTGTTTCATGGAAACCACGGCCTCAAGTCCTGCCCCCCTGCCTAGCAACACTAGTATACTAGTGTTGCTAGGGAAAGGAAGTGACTTGTTGACGCAATTTGTGCCATCAAGCCCCGTCCCGAACCCTATTTCAACTAAAAATGGGTAAGTATGTGTCATGGGGCGGGGCTTAATGATGCAATTTGCATAAATCACATCATTAAGCCCTGCCCCCTGCATGCATCACTAGAAGCTGGCAAAAGTCGGCAACCCTGGCTATGACATCAGCACTAGGCTGGGTAACTGAGCATATGCAGAAAGTTCCCGCCCTTTAGCTCCCTATATAAAGCACTGCGTTGATGTCCAGAGCTCAGATAGTCAGTGTGTATATGAAAGAGAATGGTTACTGGGAGACTGTTTCCCCTCAGAATGAAAAATCTGCCTGTTACCACAGTGTGTGCTGTATATACCATGTACAATCTATATCCTGCTTATACATCTGCTGCTGTGTATAATGTATAAACCCTGTATCATGTCATTCCGTATTACTGTGATACAGCCCAAGAGCCTCATTGTTGTTGCTCTACATGTAATCTGCAGTTCCTATTTAATAAACAAACAAGCTGGTTAAGGGCATTTTCCACTGTCACTATATACTCTGCCCAACACAAATTATAGCAACAGGAAGGCAACCATGGCGTTAGTGACAATTATTCTGGCGATGTCACCATATACCCCTCTTTTCTTCCTCCTAATAGCTGTTATTAGGGGGAGGAAACGGGGGGCATGTATGAGGAGACCATCGGAATACATCAGAATTGTGCCCCAGTTAAAAAGTTAAAAAAAAACACAAAAAAAACCCCCATGTCCGAGCGTCCTGTCGGGCTGCAGCTGTCCGGTCCCGGCATGAATACACTGCACATACGGTGTTTTGTTTACAAAAATATGCATGCCATGTGTTTAAGTTGGTGTTTTTTAGCGACCTGCACATGAACACGGCTGATGTTACGCATCAGATCTCACTGATGCAGCTTCGCTTACAGGGAATGAGCGAGGTAAGTAAATGGACCCAAGTGCTATTCCAGGCATTCTAAAAGCACTCTTAAGTCTGAATACGGTCTGGTCTTAGGAAACAAGAACAATCACTTTCTGACATCTTGTAGATGCAGCTTTTCTCTGCCCTGGCTCCTGTAATATCTCAATGTTGGCAGACAGAGGAGAAAATGTCCTGCACAGTAATGTTCAGGTTGAAGATCGATTTCTTCTAATCATCAAAAGATTTCTACTTATGAAATAAAGTAAATTTACATCAAATCCCTGTGCCAGTAAATCCCGACAATGTAACACGGCCAAATGAATTTTCTCCATGCAACATTGCCAGAAATCTTTGTAGATTTTATTAAAGACTTTTATCTAAACAGAGACACTTTTACATATTAATCCATGGAGATCCTTTTCTTTCTCCCAGATTTTTTTTTTTTTCACAATTTTTTTATAATGACTATTTATCTTGGAAAGGTCGGAGCTGATAACTAAAATCATTTTAATTGATCTTTGTTCCAAAGTAAAAGCACCTTTGAGAACAATTTATATGATGAATACATTTAAGTGCAAGGACACTTGCTCCAATAAAAAAAAAAAAGAAGCCAATCATGAAAACCCAGGTCTGTATAATTACAGACTCTATTAATTATTACATGACTGGCAATCCCCATTGAGCTTTTCTCACGATCTTACTGTCTTTTTCCAGGTGCTGGCTGTAGATGGAGTCCTCAGCTTTCATACGCAGCACTGTTAGGAAAGTGCCCAGTGACAGAGAAATCAGTGATTTCCAGTGTTAAATATTGTTTATCTAGGGGATATTTTTTTTTTAATAGTGTGTCTATATCTCTGAACTGGATCCAGATAGGGCCAGTGTTAGGGTATTCAGCGGCTCCCTACAAACTAACAGTGTGCTCCTTCCTGTGGAGGGGAGGTGATGGGAGAAGAGGGGGGTACTCAGGTGATTGGCTTTGCTGCCTCAGCCTGCCTGTCATACAGTGTGACTATGCGACTGTCTATTGCTGTTTACCCTCATGGTTGCAGCTAGCATCTTCATTGTGATAATGCTGCGCTGCAGCACGTGTCACTGTCTGTATGACGGGCAGGCTGAGGCAGCGCAGCTCATGATGAGGTCGTCAGGGAGCAGGGAAAGCACATCTCCAGCCCAGCGCAATCCTGTAGCACATCCCCATGCTGACTGCATTGCATCAGCCCTGGATTCAGATGTCCGCTTTCGCTGCAGTTGGAACTCGGTTGTTTTGTGTTCGCTGTACACTCCTGTGTGGACAAAGGGACAGAATAGGCTTTGATTATCAGGCTAGGCTAGCAAGTGTGCTTACAGGATTTCTTTGCCAGCATTCCAACAAATTGGTCCTTCATACACACTCAGAGCTATTTTGCTTAAACGATCTGACCAATCCTGTGCAGATAATTGTATAGTGTGTATCCAGCAACAGACTCCGTACAATAACCAACCACAGGGACCAGGGGCATTTTAAGAAGTGAGGGGCCCTTGTGGAGGATTTGTGCATGGGTCCTTCCCCCATACCCTAAGGCCTTCACCCCCCCCCTTGCAGCACCCTCCCTTCCTTACTATGTGTGTATATATATATATATATATATATATATATATATATATATATATATATAGATTTAGGTGCAGAGTGTGTGCAACAGGGCCCCCTGTTCTGATCAGCCCTTGTGCATTGCACACCCTGTACCCATTATAGATACGCCATTGACAGGAATATATATAGGGTGGCAGATGCCCTGGGTGCCAGTGCCAGCAGCAGCAGAGTTCCGATAGTGGTTTATCATGCGATACTATGTCTGTGAAATGCGAGGGGAGGAAATGGGGCTGCTGAGTAAATAAGGATCGTACGTAAGGACTTCACCAAGGCCTTACTGTACCTTCCCCCTCCCACCATGGCACCCCAGGTCCCCATCGGAAACCAGATTCTGCGGACTTAGCTCCGTGCTGAAGCCTTGCTATTTGTGGTTATTTTCCACTTACACAAATCATTTGTAAAAGGTGAGTCTTGATCCGGTCCTTACTTTTTAGGGTTAAACTAGTTACTGATTGAAAGTTGAGGGGGCGGCTTTTTTTTTCATCTTGCCCCTGGTGTTAAAATTTCCAGCCACTGATCTGAACAACCCTATTCAATGCTTGTAAGCCGCACTGCTCAATCTCCGTATTCCTACTACCCACAATCACAGAGCGACTGCCAACGTTCTCACTGTAACGTCTGCATATAACTGCATTAGCTAATTGGGCTCTTGTACATGTCGCTCATGGTCCCGATTCAATGTTCTTCTCTCTGGTGGTAGCAAATGTTTGATTTGTAAACTGTGCTGCAGCCAGTGTACATTGCTCCCTATTTCACTTCCATTAAAAAAAGACATTTATTGCACAGCAGTAAAAATGACATTTTTTTTCTTATAGTCATAGAGGAAAATCTTATTATCCAGCAGCTGAAGCAGCAAAAACTGGCAAAACGGAGCAGTCTCTAAAGGAATAGAAGTGCGACTTAATACCCGATTCAGAAGTGCAGATTTATGCAATGGATACTCTTGCCAACAGCCATGTTTAAATGCTTACATCTTGGGTTTCATTCTCTACTGTAAAGTCACCATAAAATAAAATCTTAGAAGTAAGTGCAGGGATCTCTTGTACACAAGGACCATACAAAAATTCAATAACCTAAAAAGTTTTATCATAACCTATGCTGGTCCGTTCCACATTGTTTCAGTTTAAGCTGGGTACACACTACATCAATTTCACACGGCATATTATTTTATTAATAACAAAGGACCGGATTCACCCAGAAATGTGTGATCTGTAGGTGTAGTTACACACGTATCCGGGTGTGGGTCCCCGCTAAGAACGGCCCTATTTCGATGAGGCATAGCAATAGGTAAGTGGAAAACACTACCCCACCCCTTTCCCTAATTCTGAGGCTGCCGTGACATGCCTCCTTAACCTTAAAAAACTACGTGTGGCCTTTGAAGACCACACATAGTTCATCTACGTGCCAAAGGGCTATGAAGATTGCATAGTCATGATGACTATGCATGCGTAGTGCGCAAAAACGTAGAAATACACACCTAAGAAGCCTCTGCAAATAAGGCAGCTACTTTTATTATCATAGAAGCGCCCATAGAAGATCTCTGTTAATACTGGATAATACAGTATTGGGGTCTGCGTAATACTGTTTGGTTAAAAATTCCTGCTATAGAGGGATTGATTAACATGGGTTCTTCAAATATGCTAGTTGTCTAAGTCCCAATATATCCAACTGGGACTTGTAGTGCTACAGCTGTAATATGCCACAGAGGGCCTGATGCAACCTTAAGTGTGTAAATCCGCTTGTGCAAGGTTAAGAGGCCAGTAAGACACCAGCGCACTCCCATGTGAATTTTAGATGACTTCCGCATCCATAACCCTGCCTTAAATTACCGCACAGATTAGCAGGCGTAGGGAACTCACTCATGGTTGAAATCCCTGTCTTTACTGTGCATTTTAAATGGTTCCCCCCACCAACATTGCATATATTTGGTTCGTATGCACAGGGATGCAATAGATAATATCAGACGTGTATATGTGCAGTGCTCCGTTAATTAGGTCTGCATATGGTCCAGAATAACTATGTTTATATTACAGCTTTAAGCAAAGAAAGACCATCTAGCGTTAACACAATTAGCAACTGGAGTTCAGCCTACATATAGGAAAGCAATTTGTAAAAGTGTTATATTGGACAGTGCTCTTAGCAAGGGATATCCCAGAGTGTGTACCCCCCTCCTGACTACAGTACTCCGGAGGATTTGAAAATGACAGTTTGAGGAATTAGATAATCTATAGGATGTCTGGAGAGATTAGCTGACAAAACAGGACAGCTGAAGACATCAATACCATTTCTGCAGATTCTTCTAAATCAACCCTGGACCATCTCAAGAGGATATTATCTCAGGGTATGTATTGAACCTCTGTCCCATGTAGAATATGGAGACAGTGCAATAAGTCAATGCACATAATAACAGGAAAATCATTGCGTTGCCATTAAAACAATAACATTCTAAAAATGTATGCATATTTGTCACAATTTATGCAAAAGAGGAGCTACAGGGCCATTAAAAAGTAGTAATGAATTAGATCAAGATTATGTGGTCAATAAAAAGCAAACCCTAAGTAATGTAAATCTTTTAAGCATTTATTATTCAACTAACAAGAAACAAAATGGTTGGTGGGCATCGTAATTCCAGATCATCAGCTTAGGGCAGTTCTCTACCTTTTTTTGGGGGAGTACCAGTTACCCTCTATGAAATCGTGTGAAGTACCACTTTGCATTTCATGTAGACACATACCCACAACCTATATTTATATTCACACTTACAAAATGAAGGTTGCTTAAACCAATTTAGCTACCCTATGATAAGCCACATAAGCTGTTACAGGGTAGCTGTTGTGGAGATTTGGGGACCTCTGAGCTCTCAATTTAAAAATACATGATATATGACCCAAAGTTGGGATTCTGAATATATGACCCAAAGTTGGGAGTCTGACAGTTTTAGAGTTAGGACCAAAACAGAGAAGACTTGTAAGTGGCTGGTGACTTATCATACTGTATATTTGCAAATGTATGTAATGAATTGCTCTGACTTTTATTCTAAAAATAGAATGTTGTGGTTTGCTTCTGGTAAATTGTGTTGGGGTGTCTTTTCTGTATTTGTGTAAATTCCCTATACCTTTTAGCACCTGCTTTATATTAACTTATAAATTGTGTGTTTGTTTTAAAGCATGTCTGGGATAGCAGCCGACAGGGGGCGCTGTTTCAGAGTAGCTGTTTTTTTAGACTTGGGAACTCTGCTGGAGGCGAGATCTCAATTTAAGAATACATGAAAGAAACAAAGTTGTGACTCACACAGTTATAGAGTTAGATTAGCAAGAGTGCAGGGGGGGGGCCTTTTTGTATCTGTGTAAATTCCCCATACCTTGCAGCATCAGTAGTCTAACCCGAAGATCTCCGAACCTGCATCCTAACCCTAAGACCTTCCTCCCCGTAGCCTAAACCTAAGACTAACCCCCTCCCCCTTCGCTTCTTATGAACAAAGTCTGACTGACTATTTGTGAATGATCTGTTCAGACTGATTGGTGCTTTTGTCAGTTTTTATATTTTTTTTAAGTGTTAAGCTAAATATTTTTTTTTTTATTAGTTATTTATTTTTTAATGTGGTTCATATATATTCCAGTTCTCTATCAGACCTGTAGTCCCTATTCACAGGCTACTAAGCAGCTTGATGCAATGAGGTGACTAGGCTTCTGAATTTACTGTGCGATGCAGCTACTGTTTAATAGAACTTCTTCTGTATCTTTGCCATGGCCTAATTAAATCGCTATACACGTTGCAGAGAAAAGAATTATCCTGTCATGATTTCCGGTATCTTGGAGATAATGTTATGAAACGTTCCAGGTAGAAGAATTAACTTATAAGAAATCCAGCTGCATGTTAAAATGCTGAACGCCACACAGTATTGGCTTCTTTTTAATAAAACTATTACCTAGAGAAATAATAGTTAGGAAGCAAAATATTGATTTTTAGAGGATTATAAATACTGAACATTTAGGCAGGTTGCACGATAGGCACAATGGTAAATTTATTGTAGTGTCATTAATGAACTATTGCCTATTTAGATCGGTGATGGGCAATCAGATACACTTGGGGTGGCTGCAGGACCCTTAAGCTGGGTATACACTACAGTTTTTTTTTTTAACCCAGTTATCGCTGCAATCACACGATAAGCGAGCGGTCTGAACAATATAGTGTTAAGCGTGTATATATGTGCCATCAAACGATATTGTGCCAAAGCACATTGGGGTGGATCCAGAACTAAGCACGCTAGCCGCTGGCGTAAAAACACGGTTCTGTATGTAATGCGCATGAGCACGGCCACATATCACTGAACGTACGTACCAGCCTCACATCAACAGCGTAACTATGAACAAAGGGGCGTGCCAACCATGCGCTTTGGAGGTGGGGTGAAGTATATAAATCATATGGTATGGGCGTGCTTAGGATGTACGTACGTGTAACATGTACGTAAGTCAGTACTTACACAGCGTAAAGTTAAGGTAGGGTTCGGCAAGCGTAAAACGGCCAAAGTACGCACGAGCAAGGGGAGTGCATAGTAAATACGCGAGCGTAAATAGTATCTTGAAACGTAGCTCTGGATCAGGCCCATTGGATCATTTGATTTGATTTTATTAATTTTATTGTCTTATATGCACCAAAGACGATGGCATGAAATTGGATCAGATCCAGACCCCCGCACGTTTTCCGTACGTGTGGGGGTCTGTCCGTCCGAGAGAGAGAGAGTGTGCAGGCCCCTGTCACTCCCCTCTCTCATGCGGGCTATATAACAGCATACGCTGTCATAACCCTGCCTTAAATCAGTAGTGCAGATCAGCGGTCCGTACGACCACTGATCTGCATAATTGTGGGAGCTCCCTCCCACACTGTCCAATTACCATGCTTCCTTCTGCCCACTTTAGCGGGTGGAGGGGAAGCACAGCCCATTTCCTAGGTTACTATCATAACCCTAGCATACCATCTGGAGGGCGCACGATTCCCTTTCCTCTTTCAGTCGTCCGTAATAGTGATTGCCAGGATGGTAACTTCTTCCCCTTTAATCTTCGTGGTTATTGGCTTCCGCTATCTGGAAAGGGGAAGATATGTGAGCACAGTAGGGGCGTGTATCAGCCCTTACGTACTACGCAGATTTCCACACCATCCCCATTTTTCTTCAAGACAGCGCAGAAATATTTAGGAAGGATCCTGCAATCCTAACTCCCTTCCTTGACTCTGTTTTCCGGCGCAGTGAAGGTCTGAATTCAGTCCGTGGTCATTAAATTTGACATCAACAGAGAAATAAAACAGAAGGCATCAGGTGAGGACTCTGGGGGCCAACTGCGGCTTTAGGGCCATCTGCTGGCCACCGCTGATTTAGTCATAAATTAAATAAATGAACAAGTTTTGTGACATCGATGTAACATCACAATGAAAACATAAAGCCTGCAGCATAATTCATTGAGTGTTAGGGGGTGTCAGTTACAATTGTATCTGCTATAATGCTTTAGAGCATAGAGAGAGCCCTATTAATTAAACTGCAAGTTATCCCTTGCTGCACTATATTAATTGAAATATGGAATTTGGCTATCTGCCCGAGCTCATTTAGCAAACCACTTCTCTGAGACAAGTGGTTATTCTTGTAGGGAATTTCAAAATAATTTGCTTATATATTTCTCAACTTTGCAATAAATCAATAATAATTGTCAATTCTCTGATTGTATTGTGCAGCCTCTGAGATAGTAAAGCCTATATTTCATGACCAATTGGTCTCCATCTGGCTATTAATGCTTGGGAGTCATACAGTGATACAAAAATGAATGTAGATTATGATTCAATGATCAGTCTTTGGTTAGTATTGGTTAATACTGGTTCCAACACAGCAAACTAAAGAGCAGAGGTTTGGATTCAATTTGTATATCACAATTGGTACAAAGGACAGGGTCCAGAATGAAGAAATGTGGGAGTTTTCCATACTCTGCATGCAGAACATGCCCGTGTTTCGGTACTGTGCTTGCGTCAGCAAGAGGTTTCCAGCGCAAATCTCCGTAATGGAAGCCTTTCACATGGAGAGGCGGGACAACATGCCATGTGTACAGTGTGTAAGCATGGTGGGTAGGGGGGAGGTGTGGTAATCATACAGTAACAGCTTGGTTAGTTTTCCTACATTACACACTTGGCCTATTTTTCGTGGGGCTTGTGCATAACATCTAAAGCAAGATCCTGTGTTCGGCGTTGCGAGTCCCCGCTACGATGGCTCGGGGGACTTTCACTTTCGGAAGCGCTACAGCCACCGGGGACTTAGTGTTAGGAGTGGAGGGACGAGACTTAGGGTTTGGGTTAGGGAGCGGGTTGGGGAAAACTTATCTTTTGGAGCACCGTGTTTGGTGCTCATCGAGGCATAAGCAATCGATATCCCAGCCAGTTCCGAACTGCAATAGCAATCGATCCCCCGAGCACTGAACATGAAAGTAACTATTCTATCCCCAACACCAACCCTACTGGGACCCACACTGAAGTTCAGAAGTCCATATGAGTGAGGAGAGTGGTCTCTCTTCACATGTACAGACTGTAGGATCACATAACAATTCGCTTACAGAACTACCGGTTTGGACCGAGTTTTGACTGCTGCGAACCTCTTGATACAGCCTCAAGATATTTGTAGTAACGGTTCTGTTGTTTATGTTATTCTTTATGTTTTATTTTTATGTTAGATAAGGAAGTTTGCAGTGGCCATAAGCACTTACGGTCAGAGGAAAGGTCAGTTTAGGACACCCCAACGAAGCAAAACATATAGAACAGGGTACAGGAAACATCACCTCTCAACTCTAATACTGTTTGCAACAGATGAAATATAACTCCCCTGCAATCAACATGGTTTAGCCCAGGAGCAACTCATTTCAAGCACTTAAGTCTGGATCCAGCCCATAGTTAATATCTGTATGGAACCCCCTACGCAAATTGCGTAGTCTATATGACTATGCATGCAGAATGGCTCCATACTGAATAATACTCACCTAAGAAGCATCAGCATCTTAGGTGTGAATCAGGGCCCCAATCATTGGATCATGAACTACTGACTTTTGTTTGGTAAAGCACATGCCCAAGTGACACATTAACAGGGCACCTCTGGGAACATTTTCTGAAGACGGGGCAAGAAGCGATTCCGAATGCCTCCCTTTAAGGTGAGGACAGCAAGGAAGTTTTACTGTACTGGTGAGCTATCGTACCTCTGTACGAGTCTGGATTGGTTCCTGGGTATACAGCACATTGTTGCAACAAAGAAATACCAGCAATGTAATCTGTCTGCTTCTATTGTAACAGGAGAAGTGAAAAAGATAAATGGAACCGACTTATTTCCCTTGACATCTTCAGCTCCCATATAGGTTTGAACCGCTTTGATATCCATATTAATATATGCTGTTTGTTTTAATAGCAGTTGGAGAAAGGGATTTGTAAAGTTCCCTTTTAATCTTAATGAAAATCACTTTTTATTGCAGTAATTGTCCCAAAGGTAAGCAACAGTTAATGGAAGGGAACTGATTTGCCTGCTCACGTGGGGTTAATAGGAAAAGCACAAAACAAGCAGGCCTTTACATACACGTATATAGTATATCTATAATCAACACGACTCCAACATAAAGAACCAGTGGCCACAGGTGACATATCTGAGAGCTATATGTGGCCCCAGGGCCATCTGTTACCCATCATTGATTTCATGATTAAAAATCTATATACACTTGCTTTATATTCTACACATGTAACCTAGTTTAACTGTTTCACTCCAAAGAGCCAGTAATCACTGAGCAGAATCTCCCTTTGCAGTGATACAGTTAAATGCTTATGTAGATGTTCCATATACACCTAAGTGGTCAATGAGAGCAGATCTCTGCAGGATGTACTGTATGGCATGCATGCTCTGTTCTGCATCTCACCACGATGACCTACATTTCCACAGACTGTATAATATATATATACAGGGGGATTGCTGCTTATCTAATATATGCAAACAAGCACCATGATTACATATACAGATATGGAACTGCAGTCACACCAAATTAAGAACAGCAGATTTCAAACAGTGCAAATATTAGGCAAGATAAACTCTAAGCAAAGATTCAATTGTGCACAGGTCTAATATATTAACATAATACACTATATTATACAGAATGGCTTTTATAGAAAACAACGATGATGTTGCTTCTCTAACTTCATATAATGTCCCTGATTTTCAATAGGTTGAGTGACCTCAGGTAGCCAAGTTTGGACTTAGAAATTGCAGCACAGCGTCTGGGTTTATGTAACAGGCAGATTCCCTCTATCTCATGGTGTTAATGCAGACTCTGACAGTTTCTCAAATGCAAGGGAAACGACTAACTGCATTGGGATTTCTGCAGACAAGCACATAATAGGGTTATGAGCTGACAATCACATATTCTATATTTGTTTCCGTCTCCTTGCACTTCAATGGCTGTTGGAAGCACTAAGCTGGAAATCACCCCTCCAAATTGTCTAGAGGAACAAGATCATACTGCAGTGCACTACCCATGGACCCAAGCAAGGGTGTTGGAATAGGGGACCAAGGGTGTATCGCACCCCCCCCAACTAAACATTTAGAGGGAGCTAAGGAATTTCTCGGGACACTACTGTTTGTGACATAATGATATGAACCGAAGCAGTAACTGGTGGAATAATCGTGTGAATTCGGGACTTTATGGTATGTGGTATAATCAAGTCAAAACTAGGCACGTAGGCTATGAGGCACAAATAATACGTATATGGTCATTAAAGGGTGCCAGGATTATTTTTTGATCTCCCACAATGTAAAAATGCATTGACACCGCTGAAGCCAAGTAAATGAACTTTAGGTTCTATATAATAAATAACAATGTACCCGATCCAGACTTCTGTCTCTGGTGCACTAGTAGCTACTGTTCTGGATCCAGCCTTCTGTGCGGACAAGGGGCAGCACTCACTTTTGCACACACAGACTTATGATCCCTGACCCTTCCTTAAGTTTTGCCAGTTGTCCTCACCAACAGCGGGGACGGCTCGGAAGCCTGTTTGCAGTATGGCGCTCTATACTCCCTCACTGTACAATTTCCATACTTCCCCCACACACACACATTCATATTCGCTGGCACCTCATCCTGCCTCAACATTAGCAAGCCCGCTGAAACACTTCTAGTGTGAGATCTAGATTTTTTAGACTAGGATCCAGATCGGGCAATGGGAGTGTGGCCCATGCATACATGCAAAATGCGGTCATTCCCAATCTTTTGCATGAGTCTAAATCAGGTATAATAATACTAATAATAATATAAAAAATTATGGCAATTTATATAACATTATGTAACACTTGTTTCTACTACTTTGATACTATGCACATAGTGTGTGTGTGTGTGTGTGTGTGTGTGTGTGTGTGTGTGTGTGTGTGTACCATGCATCATGGCATTTTACCTGAAGCTACAACACCTGTCACTGTTTCAATATCAGTGTAACTGCCTATGTGAGCCTATACAACACACATGGTGCACAGGCATAGTGTACTGAGATTTACTGTACGTCTCTTCCACAATCCTGCCATAACGACATGACTATCCTGTGTGCATACAGTATTTTACTTACTGGATGTTTCAAAAGCAATTAAGTTTCTAGACATGCTAAGGGTATTGTACAAGCAAAAGGAATAAAGTGTGGACATTAAAAGGTTACCTTGCTGAGAGTTTGCTGCAGGAATAATTAAAGTGCAGAGACGCTCTTAGCTCCTTACATGTAATT
Source organism: Limnodynastes dumerilii (assembly GCA_011038615.1). NCBI lineage: Eukaryota > Metazoa > Chordata > Amphibia > Anura > Limnodynastidae > Limnodynastes > Limnodynastes dumerilii. The sequence goes on from WWET01000713.1 coordinate 276,790, forward strand.
TCTTTCCGTAAGCCAAACTGCCCTCCAGTCATAACCCATGGTTAAGCAGACAGGGAGACACTACAGATGCCTTGAACAGCAGCAGCCAGGACTCCTCTCATATGTGCATCCTGTAGATTGTGCTCATTTATTCAGCACATCCACAACGATGCCTGGTATTTTGGAAGATTGTGATGATGCTTTACACTGCATTCATTCAAGCCCTCCTACTGACTGCAGAAGTCCCTCCCCTTGTATCACTAGTATAGGGAAGCACTGGATGAGGAACATCCTAAGGAAAACACTCAGAGGCATTCCGTCCCAGTGACACGGTTCTTGCGCATTCTAAGTGTCATGGACGTGTTCCTGTGTGATCTTGGGGGTCCATTTATTACACAGAGAGAACAGCTGTTACCTTCCTAGTTTTCCCTCCTCTCTCCAATTCTAAATGTAAGAAGCCATCAGCACCCTATAAATCACTTATTTCCCTGACAATGCGCTTCTCTTCTCCAGAGAGAGTCATCACCTTCGATTCTAAAGGGACAGCCTCTCCAGACTCAGTAATTGGAGCAGAACAAATATCAGGAGGGTAATCATCATTAAAGCTAATGGGGCTTACCTGTCACTGGAGATCCCGAGTGGTCTTCTTCAGCAGTGTCTGCTGTTTGTATGCACAGAGGAAAGGCATTTATAAACAAAGAGAGTGGTTTGATGTGGGGCTACATGTGGTCAGGGATGCAGTCTCCATAAGAAAGTGCTGTTTCCGAAATAGAGACAGCTGAAAGCTACTTTTCGTCTGTCTGTATTTAAAAAAAAATAGCGCTAATTAGAATAGTTTATGAATGAATGGGTATGCCGATCGGCACACAACCATTCATTCGGGTACAACTGCTGCAGACCCGCCGGACAGGTGAGTATTACAGGGGACTTTATCAGGAGTTTTCGGGTTAGGAGTCTATAATGGAGTCTTAGGGTTAGGCTGCAGGTAGGGGAGTCTTAGGGTCAGGCTGTGGGAAAGGGATTCTTATGGTCAGGCTGTGAGGAAGAGAGTCTTCAGGTCAGGCTGCAGGGAAGGAAGGGTTAGGTTCATGCTGCAGGTAGGGGAGTCTTAAGGTCAGGTGACGGAAAGGGAGTCTTAGGGTCAGGCTGCGGGGAAGGGAGTCTTAAGGTAATGAAAGAGGAGGCTTAGGGTAAGAATTAGTATAAGGGTTGGGGCAGGATAAATACTCACCTTTCGCCGCTTCACATTCATCTTCCACATCTTCAATTGTTAGTCCTCAGCGGGACAAAAGCAATAGAATCCAGAGCCAATTCAAAATTGGCTGCTATAGAACGGCCTTTTCAGAAAAGGGCTGTTCTCGCCGCCGACCTACACCCATGTAGTCAGGATCATTTCACTTCTCCACAATCCATATCATGCTGTCATAGATTAATATTTACCTGTCCTGTGATGCGCAGCATGGTTTTTCTTCTTCAGTAAATGAAGAGGGTAAGCCCTATAGTAAATTCTACACGCCAAGGACACATTTCTGCTAGATCTTCAGGATCTATTTAAAAAAAAAATGGAAATTCCCTGCCATCTTACAGGCTTCAATTTCAATGTTTATAAAACATTTATAAAACTTACCTGTCCAGCGCTACCTGGGACCAGACTTACTAAGCTGCGGGTTTGGAAAAGTGGAGATGTTGCCCGTAGCAATCAATCGGACTTTAGCTGACATTCTCTAGTATGTAATAGGAAATTGAGAGCTAAAATCTGATTGGTTGCTGTAGGCAACATCTCCCCTTTTCCTAACCCGCAACTTAGTAAATCTGACCCCTGATGTGACTTTCTTCTACAGCAATGTCAGGATCTTCACGATTGCTTTCATTTTTGCATGTGATCACCTTCTCCAGTGTGTGTGTATGTGTGTGTGGAAATGTGATGGCACAAATATCATCCTTACGCCTCAATATAGAACAAAAATTCGAGGATAGCCCAAAATTTCGCTGGAGATTCCGTGACCTTTGGCAAGCATGGATTAGAGATGGCGTTCAAGGAATGGATCCAGACAACCCTAAAATAGACATTTTCGCCTTGAAAACGCACACACATTTTGCGAGAGCACGTGTGTTCCCACCACACTTTCAGCACGGATATGGATCTAGACTTTTATACTAGGAGTGCTTACATAAAGAATCTAAAGGCAGGTAGGACATAGCAATTGAGATATATTCTAATTGTACAGTAAGGGTGTGTTAAAGCCCTTATGTCTTATTCAGACATCCGAGCTGTCTCCATTTTAAGTAAGGACGGATCGGTAATTTTAAGGTAGGGTTCATGGGTCATAAGTTTGTGCAGGCGAGTAGCCTCCCTTTGCTCGCACAAAAGGCGCAGTGGGATCGAAAGTCTGGATATGGTCCCAAATGAGCACTGATAAATTTACACCGGGTTCTGCTATTAACGGCACGAAAAATTGCTGCCTACCAAGTACTACAATGGAATTTTTTCTCGCCCTATTGTCACATCTTATTTTTTAATACCTGCAAGACAACTATTTGCATCGCTTTGGTTGTTACCCTACAGCTACCAAAAAGGTTCATCATAGGCTTATATTTAACTAATTACAAAAAAAACAAAACAAAAAAAAACGTCTTTCTGTGGATTCAATTTGATTTTCCTTTTTATAGACAACTGGAAGGGGTTAGGACACCAAAATCAGTATGTTGTCTAGGGCTCCTTGGCTATTCTACTTTTATTATGCTTATTAACATAGTGCCACCAATTGTCCACAGCGCTTTACAGAGAACATTAGACCTTCACATCAGTCCCTTCCAATAAGGGAGCTACACATTAAGGTCCCTAACACACACATACATACACTAGGGTTAATTTAGTCAGCAGCCAGTTAACCAATGTTTTCGTAGTATGGGAGGAAACCAGAGCACCCAGAAGAAGCCCACACAGACACGGGGAGAACATACAAACTCCACACAGATAAGGCCTAGTCCAGGGTTTGAACTCATGACCTCAGTGCTGTGAGGTACAAGTGCTACTCACTGATCCACCATACTGCCCCTCCTGCAACCACATTCAGCGAGCAAGCACACTCTATTACTCTTACAGAATCAGTTGTTTAACAAACTAACAGACCCCAACAGGGCATAAAACAATCATTATACACAGCCAGACTTCAGAATTTTGCTCACCTTTCGTGTGTTTCCTATGCGAGTCTCAGAGTTACATAAGAATCCCTGGTAATCAATCCAGTGGCTAAAATGGAAATTTAGCAGCGATGGTATGGACATATATAAGTATGAACACATAGATGTATAATTTCAGTTAAATCAGTGGAAGTGACGGTATAGCATACTCCCCTATACCTCCTCACTCCTCTGAATCAGTCAGAATGCAATTTAGGATAATCTTGATCGGAGAACTCCACTTCATGCGTTCTGTGCAGGTGTGGGTCCCCGCTTAGAATGGTCCTATTGCAATAGGGCCGTTTCCTCCCAGCCAGTTCTGAACTGGCTTGGATTTCGATTGCATATGTCTCAAGGAGGCATAGCAATCGATCCACGGAGCACCAAGCTTTCGGTTCTCCAAAAGGTAAGGGAAAAATAAAGTGCCCACTCCTTCCCCTAATACTAACCCTAACCCTCCCTTCCTTGCAGCCTGACCCCAACCCACCATCACCCACAGCCTGACCTTAATTGTCCCTACGAAATAGGGACATCCGAATAGGAACTTTCGGATGTCCCTATTTCGGAAAGATGTTCTAAGCGGGGAATGCAACCGTTTCTGTGTATGCGCATGTCGTTCCACCGTTGGAGCGTATTTGTGTGATTCAGTAATCCACAACTACAAAAACGCCCCGGGTCTCAGATTCTGAACTGCGAGGAATGGTGTCCTGGCTCAGCAAGTGTGCTCACCTCTTGACGCGTTTCGAGCCTATAGAGGCTCTTTTTCAAAAGTCTTTTGATGTCTCTTGATGATGTCATTAATCTCACAAGACCTTCCGTTTTGCATTCAGCACAACCACAGTATCAGATGCCTCTGACTATGGTTGTGTGTGGTATAAAAACAATAATAATAATAAAAAATAAAAAGTTGTTGGAGCCCTGATTTCCCTTTCATCCCAGGGACACTGTTATTATGGGCATCTTCCTGGTGGTCCCAGGCTCTGCCACAGTGTGAAACGACTTCTCACATACCCTTTGGGAAATCTGTACTGCAAATATGACTCACAGCAGCTTGCTGATTATATTACAATTCTATAGTAATCTTCTCATTTAAGTATTGTAACCGTGGTTCAGTGAGCCTCTTATTTCCCAAGGCAATCCAATTGTTCCTTATGATGAATCTGTATGCTCCATGAGAATATGTGGAAAATGATTCACATGCAGATTGCCAATGGACCAAGATAACATCAACTTGATTTGAATCAAGCTGTGCTTCAAAAATATGGATTGTAAATATTACTTCCTCAAGATAACACTAGTTACTCTTAAAATAATTATATTCTCACTTACAATTTACAATTATATTATATTATAATATTTATAACAACCCAAATGGTCCTTAGTTTCATGAGCAGACCCTGCATTATGCCTAATTGAACACACCGACTATTTTAGCATAGGGAGCAAAACATTTCCCATCATCTAAATAGGTGAAGGAAGCAAACCGGCCACAGGAAACTCAATAGGTGAGTGCCATCTAGTGGCAGGAATCTTTATCAAGGTTTATAAATGTTTATTTTGCAATAGAAAAATTACTAATACACTCTAAGGGGAATGATCTGGATTTGGGAGAAACAGAAAAAAGAAAAAAGGGGGAAAGAATGAGTTCAGAGCAGTAATCAAAGCGGAAATTGGAAGTGGGGGTATGGAAACATCGAAAAATAGAAGGGAATAGAGATTTATAGTTTTTCATTTAAATCAGTAGGAGAATTTTGTATTTGGGTGCAAGAAGAAAAATCAGACATATTTTTTCCCACATGCTAAGGATTTGAACCTTTTTGTGCAGTTTACTCCCAGTCTAGATCAGCCCCTATGTCATACTTGCTAACTTGCAAATGAATATAAGGGAAATTGTGATGCATCAGGCACTTAATCAAAGGGGTGTATCCTGTACCACTAAAGGGGTGTGTCTTGTACCACTAATGGTGTCTAACACTGCAACATCGGTGTTTATTGATTGTAAGTGAAAAAATAAATGTACTTATTGTGAATACTTTGATTATGAGGTCTGCTGACTTGATAGGTGACACTGCATCTGTTTAAAAAGAAGCCAAAGTGTATTTTTAATTTCTGTCTCCATTATTGAAATCATGTTGTCGTAGGTAACTGTCAGTCTTTTATTACTTCTCGGCCTCCATAAAAATGGCCACCTACATAGCCATCATTGCAGAGAAACAGGGATTCTGTCATTATACCACAGTGACCTCTAAATCAACTTAAGGGATTGTCAAATAGTTAATGGAGTCATAGAGATCAATTTCTCTTCAAGGAGTCTACCGGATATTCAGGGGTAGTTGGCAAGTCTGCCCTAAGTGTATACAGTTAGGTAATCTGTGACATAACCATTAGTCAGGATTGCCGATTCTCCCGGAATGTCCGGGAGACTCCCGAAATCCAGGCAGTTCTCCCGGTATCTTAGTGTCGCTAGGGACATCTGTTACGCGCCGCCCCGCTGCACTTACCTTTTGTTCTGCCGGCTGAGGTTCCCGGCAGCATCCTGCGTTTCCAGACAGCCAGGACTCCAGATATGTCTATAAGCCACAGGAACAAGCCAGGCACGTTAACTTCCTGTTACAGGCATCCTGTGTTGCCCTGCAATCAGGATTTCAAAACTACTGTTACATGCAGGGATTCCCCTGCATAAGTTATCCATGTTCCCTGGCCACCAATTACTGTGATCCTCCCACTGCTAGTCCCTGATTGGATCCTTACAGTTTAAATAGGGTTTTTCTTCCAGCATTCAGTGCTGGTTATAGCTCTGTTCTGCTGTCCCAGTTCCTGCCAGTGTCTCTGTTTCCAGTGCTTGATTCCTGAGTGCCCCTTTATCCTTGCCTTTCCATCTGTTTAGTGTTCCTTCCCTACCTTCCCAGAGCGCTTGTCTGCCTCTCAGTGTGTCTCTGTGAATGTTCGCCCTTGTCTGTTTTCACCGTCGGTCTAGATGCTGTCTTCTATTTCCACGTGGGTTCGCTGCTATCTGGTTTCATTTTGTATCTGTGGTTAGCTTGGTGTGTTTCCTCCTAGTGCAGTGTAGGGACCTATATGCGCCCAGGAGTGGGTGAAGCCCACCCGTGAGGGTGGTAGTTGGTGTACAGGGACAGCTGCCGGATTTCAGGTTAGGTGCCTTGCTCTCCACTATCTTTCAGCCTGCAGTACTTTTGTATTGCCTACTTGCACGTTACCCTTCCGGTATTCCTAACAATATCAAGCCCTGCCCCCGTCCCTATTAGAGCTAAAAAGGGTAATTAATAGTCAAGGGGCAGGGCTTAATGACACAATAAAATGCATTAAGCCCCGCCCCTTGCATGCATCTATAGCTTCCCTCCGGGAGATCCTAGAGGGAAGCTGTTAAAAGTCGGCAACCCTACCCTTAGTGTGTTATATAGCTTGGACACATCAAGATGGAGTGTCTTGGTCTTGTGGGCACATTTCAAGTACTATACTGCTCATCACCCACTTTACTCCAATTATTCATATCCATATGCAGATGAGACATTGCAGATGTCTCATCTGCATATGGATGGTACATTTTGCATAGTGCCTCTTTTAATCTGTCTGTTCCACTACTTTGATGGGAGAAAATCTTTATGGGGAAAAAAAAGTTGTTTCGTTTTATTTTTTTTAAAAATACATTAAATTACCTTTGAATGAGGACAGAGAAGATTATACTACAAAGCAATATCGTTGGTATTTTCAGGAAGGGTCTATAAACAATCAACGAAGTTAAAAATGTATATATGTAGATGACCACATGTAGAAGACATTTACAGGTCACACAAGGTGACCACTGTAAGATTTTATGTCCATCAAACCAAAATGAAAAAAAAGGGGATGGTGCCATCTAGTGGCTCGTTTATGTAGTCATCCAGACTAAAGAAAAAAAGCCTTTGATCATATAGTATTTCTTAACTTAGGACTGGATCCTGACTTAGAAACAATTGGATGCGCAGAGTGGAATCCGAAAGTCTGTCTGTGCGAAGGGAAGACTCACAAGCCCAGACTTTCCATGCTGTAACCACTACCTTAAGTCATACGCACCTGCCCCACGTAAAATGGAGTGGATAAATAATGGAGAATCATATGTATATGCCTTACTGTATGATCAACTTGCATTTCTCAGCCCACTGTGCATACACCAGATACACATGGAGGTTGGTCCCGCCCATCGTCACAAAAGCTTCTGGCACAGAAGCCTACATCATGATGACCAAAACCCGTTATTCACATATGCGCAGGAACAGCCGGCAGTATTCAGACTTAAGAAGGAGCTTGAAAATAAGGGCCTCATCCAGACCTACGCCCGCGAGCGTTGCGTATGATCGCCCGGGCGTATACACTTTCACGCCCATGACACTCCCATTGATTGTACCTACTTACGGCGGCTGAACCCTACCCTAACTTTTTCAAGCCGCCGTGCGAATTTTCGTAATTTACTCCTGGACCATGTTGATTGCAGGAGAGTCATATTTCATCTTTTGCAAACTGTATTAGAGTTGAGAGGTGATGTTTCCTATCCCAAGTCTAAACAACAGTGTGATAGTAAAGCTGATCAGTATCTGTGTGCAGTAGAGTAGACAAGAC
>WWET01000713.1:289892-314068 GCA_011038615.1 Limnodynastes dumerilii
TAGTGATGGTGTCACAGGTGTTGTAGTGTAGTGATTCCTGTGTAATGCTGTCTGCTGCCTAGTGATGGGGTCACAGGTGTTGTAGTGTAATGATTCCTGTGTAATGCTGTCTGCTGCCTAGTGATGGGGTCACAGGTGTTGTAGTGTAATGATTCCTGTGTAATGCTGTCTGCTGCCTAGTGATGGGGTCACAGGTGTTGTAGTGTAATGATTCCTGTGTAATGCTGTCTGCTGCCTAGTGATGGGGTCACAGGTGTTGTAGTGTAATGATTCCTGTGTAATGCTGTCTGCTGCCTAGTGATGGTGTCACAGGTGTTGTAGTGTAGTGATTCCTGTGTAATGCTGTCTGCTGCCTAGTGATAGTGTCACAGGTGTTGTAGTGTAATGATTCCTGTGTAATGCTGTCTGCTGCCTAGTGATGGTGTCACAGGTGTTGTAGTGTAGTGATTCCTGTGTAATGCTGTCTGCTGCCTAGTGATAGTGTCACAGGTGTTGCAGTGTAATGATTCCTATGTAATGCTGTCTGCTGCCTAGTGATAGTGTCACAGGTGTTGCAGTGTAATGATTCCTATGTAATGCTGTCTGCTGCCTAGTGATGGTGTCACAGGTGTTGTAGTGTAGTGATTCCTGTGTAATGCTGTCTGCTGCCTAGTGATAGTGTCACAGGTGTTGCAGTGTAATGATTCCTATGTAATGCTGTCTGCTGCCTAGTGATAGTGTCACAGGTGTTGCAGTGTAATGATTCCTATGTAATGCTGTCTGCTGCCTAGTGATGGTGTCACAGGTGTTGTAGTGTAGTGATTCCTGTGTAATGCTGTCTGCTGCTTAGTGATAGTGTCACAGGTGTTGCAGTGCAATGACTCCTGTGTAATGCTGTCTGCTACCTAGTGATGGTGTCACAGGTGTTGTAGTGTAGTGATTCCTGTGTAATGCTGTCTGCTGCTTAGTGATAGTGTCACAGGTGTTGCAGTGCAATGACTCCTGTGTAATGCTGTCTACTACTTAGTGATGGTGTCACAGGTGTTGTAGTGTAGTGATTCCTTCAGATGACAGTATGGGTGTTCCCTCCCTGTACTCACTGAAGTCCGTGGGGAGTTTGTACAGCGTGTGCCCAATATGTGCGTGTGGCGGTATTTAAATCGTACAGGAAGGGTTGATTAAGCACTTGGGTAGATCCTTCATTACGCACTTTAGGTGGCACATGTGCATAAAGTTAAGGTACAGCTCAGGGTACGGAAGTGCTGTTTGCATGAGGGTACGAAATATTGGATCACACTTAGTAAGTTCTGTCGGCCATAATGGCTGCACGTACTTACGCGTCTAAGCACGGCCATACTGTACAATTTAAATGCCTCCCCCCGTCTCCAGTGTGTAGTTCAAGCTTAGTTACGGCTAGCGTATTTTTGGCATGCCCCTTCGTACATAGCTACTACTGTGTTATGGGCGCACAGAGTTACTTGTCTTAACATTTGCCGTGCGCATGCGTAGAACGTACAAACAGCGGAAATTACGCTAGCAGATAGTGTAAAATCGCTTGCGTACGTAGGTCTGGATCTGGCCCATCATGTGCCTCCAGCAGCCCCCCCACTACTCCCATCATGTGCCTACAGGCTCCCCAGGTTTTCTTACCTTACCCGTGTCCTCCGAGCAGGACTACGGCTAGAAGTCCCGCAGTGGACGAAACTTGCGAGGGACATGAAGTCCCGCGGTCGCAGAGAAGCCTATGACCGCGGGTATCCTAGCAACCAGCCAGCCCTCATTTTGAATGCATCCAGCTGCAGTCTGACTCCAAACCAGTGCTGCACTAGGCGACACTATCTCTTAGCCACGGGTGGCATCGCTGGGCGGCGACCCCATCCTGTCCAAGGGGTAGATACGCCTCTACACCCGACTTCAGTTTGCGGTAGTCGGGTGTTGGACGGACATCTGGATCAGACTCTTCAATTGTAACAATCCAGAGAATCTTGGGGGAAAAAACAAAATACAGAGCAAAACACTTTGCACCTTGGCACTACCTTTCCACAACCGAGCAGACAGCGCTCCGAGGGAGGTTCGACAGTCTGCCTTTTCAATGCATCGTTTGCCTTGTGACTATAATTAACAAAAGGAAGTCAAAGTAATTGCCAAGATTCTCTTTGTAGACTGTCATAGTGATTTATAGGACTGCTACTTAAAGTTGCATGGTAAATACACCCATAAGTTAGGAATGTCATTTCTACAACAATTATGTTTAATATTCTCTCTGTTTTGATGTTGACATAACGAACATTATTTTACTGTAAAAATTGAATACAACAATTTAAATAGTACATCATTTTAAATAATTGTTTCTATTATTTGAGTAACAATAAATGTTTTATGATGCTCTCTCTTTTTAACGTTCTCCAAAGCAGACACACGTCACCTTATTCAGAATTATTATTATATCAGTACCATTGTATCTTTTGTTTCTGCTTCATTTTAAACTCGAAGGGATTTTACCTTGTTAAACCTTGTCAGAAGAATTAAGTGGCCTTCAGCTGACTGACTCCCACGCACAGACCTGTCAGCATATCTTCCTCAAAGAGAACACAATATCCTTACACTATTCAGTCACTCGCTGCAAATTATTTCACAGGCAGAATTCATTTCTGTGTCTTAAATTAAAATGACATTAACGAAAGGTTTTAATATTATATAATCATATAGAATATATATGCTGGATGACAATTATTCGAAGACTGTGGAGTCTTGGCACATTAAAGTGAGAGAGACAGCGAGAGAGAGGGAGAGAGGAGAAGAGATAGGGGGAGGGAGATAGCGGGAGAGAGAGGGTTAGAGAGAGAGGGTTAGAGAGAGAGGGAGAGAGAATGATCACATTGTATTCTGTGAAATGTGACAGAACCAAACTTTGGTCTTCCAAGTCGAACAGTCACGGCTTGGTTTCTCCTGCCAAATTCGGTTCTTGAAATTAGAAAAAAAACTTCCTTTTCCTGAAAATGACTAATCTTGTGTGTTTTTTATTCTATATAAATAATTTACTTGCAATTTAAGGTGCTATTTTATATCCAATATATAGTCATATCCAGAGCTCGAAGTGATCACCTCTCCCACTAATTTAATTGAAAAACTATAAGGGCTAAATTCAGATTCTAGCTCTCACTTTTCCATTACAAACTAGATAATGTCAGCTAGAATCTGTTTATTTGCAATGGGTAACATCTATATGTTTCCTGTTAACTGCTTTACCTACTCACCTTTTTCTTTTTATTTCAATTCACCAGAGCTTTCTATTTACCTGTATTTATTAGTGCCTGATGGTGGGGATGTACTTGGCTGCAGGAAGGGAACGGCCCTCCGGACAGGCGTACAGACACAGAAATAGTGAGGTGAGATCTGAGATGAGCAGGAGAAGTGGTTGCAGATAGCAGTGGGACTGCTACCAAGGCTGGATACAATAACAGGGTTGCTGCTCAAACACAGGAGGCACAGCAGTGCAGAAACCGGAGTTGCTGAAACACAGGCACTGCAAGAGATAGTAACCAAAGAGATCAGCGAGTGGCAACCGTAACAAAATAAGACACTGGAACTGAGGAATATAACATCACAAGGAACCAGAACACATAAGCAAGCTTGAGGACACAAGTCAGCAGGCAAAGAAAACCTGTTTCTCTGACAAGAGAGTGCAGTCAGTGAGGGGTTTAAATGGAACAGGTGATGAGGGAGTCCAGCGAGACAATGAGCAGCACCTGTGGGATAATGCCTGCAGCAGAGTGAACACCAGGAAGTGCAGAGAACTAAAAGTAGTCATGTCATTAGCAAAAGGTAAACAAAAGGACATAACATGCACAGTGGATACTGTAGGAACCATGACACAGCCTTTTGCCAGTATTGGTGAAAATAATATTGTTAGCTGCGAGGTGTTTGTAGGAACAAAAACAGGTATGTGGGGCGTGGGGCGCCGCCAGACCAAAGACGCTGCGCCAAAAGGCGAGTGTAAATCCATTACCAACCGTTACCCTAATCTTTATCCTAACCCTCCCTTCCCTGCAGCCTAACCCTAAGACTTCCATCCCTGCAGGCTGACCCTAACTCTCCCTGGAGAGGTTACTCACCTCTCTTGTAGGGTCCGCAGCGGGCGCGACTGGGTCTGGCGGCCTTGGCAAAATAAATGGGTAAGTATGCCATACTATAAAAAATAATTTTTCTGCCTTTTCGAAAATGAGCTTTCCGTTGTCTTAATTTCTAAGTGCCTCTTCTTGCCAACAACTCACTCAGTGTACGTGGACCCTACCATAAAAGTCCTCACTTAAAATAGAGACGGTGCAGAAGTCTGAATAATATGGATGGCACTAAGACTGCCCTTTCTGTACTATCGGCACACTTTCCCCTCCAATATAGCGGAATCTCTTTCATCCTTCCGCCCTGTCTCATCTTCAGAAATTATCACAGGATGGAACTCTGGTGGCTCCAGATCTATTCTAGGAATGTGGAGTTTGTACTTTTTTGATCCTAGCAACCAAAAAAATTCCCCATTGTTGTAAGTTTGGCCTTTTCCCAGTGTATGTGAATGCAACAGACATCGGAGAAATGGCTATCATGTTGAAGAGTCACGCACCACCCATTACAGTCCATTGATATTATGGCCTATGGAAATATAACATGGTTACGTTTAAAGTGGAAGATATTGCAAACTGCAATACTCACTATGCAATGTCATTTAAATAATCCAGAACAACTCAGAGCATAATAACATGTGTTTTATTAGCAAACTCATTAATAATCACTAACCTTTATTACACCGTGATTTAACAATAAAAAGAAAAATCATGTCCTGATTTTACATACTGTAACATAATGCCCATAATAGTTTGCTTTAAAATTCAAGCCACTGATTGGAGCATTAATTCAAGATTAGGAGACAATGTCATATGGAATTTCACCACTCCGTTTATGTCTGTAATCAGGGACTTTGCAGTGTATAAACAAGATATATATGAAGTGTTTGAGCTCTTGGAAACTGGACATCCCAGAGTTATATGTTCAGATGTCTGCCTTCCAAGCGTCTAAACTGTAAACAGAAAAACTATGTGCAAATTATTTAATATGGCAAAAAAAAACCATAAAAAGGACATATTACAAGTCTGAAACCTTTATTAGGAATCAGAGGTTGAGGTGTATATCCAGTCTCCCCAGGTACTAAATTCACACCCAGTGATTAATAATGATCGTTCATGCTCCATTCTCTCACACATATCAATTGCTATATTGCCATCTAGTGACAACTTAGAGGTATAACACAGATACAATATATTGTCATGGTTATCCTGGTAAATAAATACATTAAACAGCCTTAGATTTCTTACATTACATAGTAGGCAAAAATCACAAAATGTTCGATGATTAGCAGAAGTTTTACAATCCTGATTACAAAGGAATATCTCTTAACTTTCTGGACTTTCACACACTTTTGTTGACCTTTTATATGCTCATGAGTTCTTCAGATTGCTGCATGATTATTAGAGACTATGGGCCAGATCCTGACCCCCCCCAGGTTTTACGTGTGCAGGGATCCATAGTTTCGCTCCCGTAGTGGGGAGTGCACACCCCCTGCGATCCCAGCTCTCTGTAGGAAATCTGGACATTTACATGTCCAGATTCCTACCTTAACTTTTACGACTAGGTCTGCGGCCATATAGCCGCAGATCTATTCATAACGGGGCTTCCCTTGACCCCTCAGTATACAGCCATCGTAATTGAATGATCTAATATGAACTAATATGTAACAAGACTGTTTTATTTTATTAGAATTTGTATTCTATTTATTATAAAACTTTGATTAAACTTCCAGTAGTCTCTGGCTTTGGTTTTAATCTTCACTGCAGAGCTCTTCCCAGGGAGTTGCTAAAAGAACAAACAGCAGGTTCCAAGATTGCATTAAATATAATATTACAGAACAAAAGTCTTGCAGCCCCGCCATTGTTCCTCTTCTGTTGACTCTTGCGCAATGTTTAGAGGTGCAGGTGAGGTACTCGCAGGTCTACAGTTGAGAACCATTATTTAAACCAATGGTCCCTTTAAAAGATTATCCTTCAACAATTAAATTTGTTCTGCGATCAGCATTTCTTATGAAACCTTTAATGTCATTGCTTGTGTTGGGTCAATATTGTCTTCTACTTTGAAAAAAAAAAAAACCTCACTGAGATCATTGAGATAATTTTTATACTCATTTGTACTCTAGCAAGATGAAGAATCCCTTGAAACTGGAAGAATAAGGCTGGGTACACACTTTATCCAAACGTCTTCAGCTCTAACCAGACTTTTTTTTTTTTACACAATCCTACAACAGACCGAGTACACAGATACAACACCCAATCCATGATGCAAACTTGTGCAACCGTCACCGCACACACACTTCTAATCCATAGTTGCCGACTCTCCCGGAACGTCCGGGAGACTCCCGAAATTCATATAGTTCTCCTGGTATCCCAGGAGAGCCGGCAAATCTCCCGCAAGGCCTCAAGTCCTGCCCCCCCTGCCTTTCAACACTAGTTTACTAGTATTGCTAGGGACAGAGAAGGAGTTGATGACGCAAATTGCGCCATCAAGACCCATCCACATCCCTATGAAACCCCGAAAGGGGTAATTGATAGCCAAGGGGCGGGACTTGATGCAATTTACATAAATTACGCTGTTAAGCCCCGCCCCCTGTATGCATCTATGACTTCCCTCCGGGATCTTCCAGAGGGAAGCCTTTAAAAGTCGGCAACTCTGTTCTAATCTTCGCAAGATCCTGTCACTTACATTCAAAGGCATTGCAGCATGACATCAGAATCAGGAGAAGAGCACCAATCGCAGGGGTGTGCATACGCACTTGTAAAATGGTCAGAAGGTTGGCCGTTGGACCTGACCAGGTGACCAGGATTGGATGTTATGAGCAGTCACAAGAGCATAAACACTTATCCACTGCTGGGCAGAGTTTAAATTGGGCACAAAGTGGTTTACACAGCACCACAGGTCGGGGAGATTACACTACACTGATTACAACCTACTTTTGGTTGTTGAGTTGAGCTTAGTAGTTTTTATTTATTTATTTACATTGTCTGCATTTAAGGTAAAAACACAGATAATTTACTGCACTCTATCCTGAGTTCCCCTAAATGTCAATATCCAAATACAAGTCAATATGCTTCTGATTACAAGTTAGAAAGCAAAAAAAAAAAATGTATAAAAGTAAAATAAAATAAAGCACTTCGACCAGATTTCAATGAGAGAGGCGCAAATTAATGCTAAGTATTAGTGTAATTTTTCATGCAGGGAAAGTAGTCTGCTTGTTTATACCACACATTCACCTTTCAGCTCTAATTCTGTTTGCATATTTTACTCAGGGTTGCCGACTTTTTAGAGCTTCCTTCCGGGAGAACCCAAAGGGAAGCCGTTGATTTCTCCTGGAGAGAGTCCGGGAGACGCGATTTGCATAAATCACATCATTAAGCCCCGCCCCTGTCTCAGGATACAGGGAGAACTGCCCAAATTTCGAGAGTCTCCCGGATATTCCGGGAGAGTCGGCAACCCTCATTTTACTCCTCTATTTAACATGGTTTTTATTGAGCACAGATTTATACCTTTTTATTTCTTAATTCAGGAACTCCTAACTTGAAATCACCACGAGGTGTGTGCAAATGCCATTTCATGAACCATCTCCTTATGTTTTTGTTAGTACAACATTCTGCAACACAAACTGTGTGACTGACCACACATCTGAGGTCATTAGTATGTTCTACCGGAGTGTGGGACCCCTCGTCACTGGTAACAAATACGACTGAACTTTAGTAAAACGCATTTTGAATTACATGCATCTTATTGTGTAGAATATAGCATTTATATTTGCATGACTTCTAAATTTAGCAAACAATTCCTCAATTTCTTATTATTCTAGAAGCATACAAGCATGTGGCTATAGGTACCAATAGCTTGGTCTATGGCACTACGTGTGGTAATATTCGATGTATCAAAACATATTTCTGTAATTTCAGAACAGTGATTCATTTTGCTCAGCATAAGTTACAATACTATTAGGATGGATCCTAATCAAGTCTACAGTAGTCTATGCAATATCTGACCTTAGCCTTGCGTCATTTGCTCACAAACCTTGGGGACCAGAAAAATCCTTATAAATGTAACAAATATTATGACCTACATTCTATTTACTTTACAACCATAGGGGAAAGGAGGTGGTTCAGCCGGCACCCTGTAAGAGTATTGCTGATCTGCAGATCATTAATAACAGGACAGTCCCTGCTCTTTAAAACTGGCTGTTTTTAACTTACCAACAGTGGGTGTCAGACTTATGCTGTTCTTCCATGGACTGTGGTCAGTGAAGAACAGCGTTTGCCTTGCAGACACTGTTCGGGAGAACATCCATAGTGGTGTCTGCAGTCACTGCTGGTTCGCTGACATACAAAGAGTAAATTACTCCAGTTATGTCATGTGACCTCTGCCGGCTGTAGTGCTGAGACTATTCTCCCACTCCTCTCAGACAGACTAAAGGACTTCTATTAAGGAAAGACTATTAATAGAGAATATGCATCTATTAATGGAGTATATTAATTTAAGTTTAAATATTTTTCTTTATTAAAATTTTCTTAAAATGCAGGCAAATGATGCAGAGGGGGAAGGCATCAAAGCAAAATGATATCTTGCCCCATCAAGCATAAAAATATTCCGATGCCCTTGTTTACAACTAATATATATTGGTCTGTGTAGGCTCAGTATTAAGCAATACAGTTCATATAATCATATTATATGATACTTTTATAAAACTTTTAACTTCTGTTAAATATATTGGCTTATAGACAGTTGTTGTACCTGAAGTATCGCATGTTAGCTAGTGTGGAATATTATAAATAGACTTTACAAACAGCTATGCCTCTTATGTACTATAGTACAAAAAAAATGAAAAGATCATGAGCATTGAGGACATTTACATTTAGGGCTACGTCAAATAGGACCCTTTTTCATTTCCCATTTTCAAAAAGAAAAACCATATCAATCAAAAAAATGTAACAAACAAAAATAAAACAAACGGAAAAAAAATAAAAATTGTGTCGAGGCGAAGACTAACAAGAAAATAATAGCCTGTTGTGGCTTGATAAACGACTCATTTTAAATACTGCCTTAAAGAAAACATTTGACACAAATGCCAAATTTGTGTTACCGTTATGCAATTTTGTCCTAGTCCCTTTATTTCTTCTACAGTGAATTTGTAAATTGTAAGAAAAACACAAGACTTAACTATGTAACCAATAAGCAAAAGAGCGATGATCTTTTTCTAAATACATACTAAATGGCATATTTCCGATTAATTGTGTAACCAATCTGACAGTGTTATACCAATCTCCACCGTATAAATTTACTTAAAAAAAAAATCTAAAGAAATATTGTTATATGAAGAAACTTACAGTTATTCCCTCAAATAAGGTCCACCATTGCAGACCTGAAAAATTGACAAATCAAATTAAAATTCTAATTTAATACATAAAAAAAAAAAAATTTAAGTCGTTGACCTGTGGTCATCTGGCTTCAATACATTTCCAGGAAGACCCCAGTGATTTACATTCCCCTTTACATTCAGCTACAAGGTCTTCATAAAGGATTGCTACAGAAACAGTATGCCAGACCACTACTCCTCTCAATTCTTCCTTCCTTCCTCCAGGAAACCGTCAACTAATCCTTTACTGGGACTGCAGAAATTGTTCTAGATTCCCTTTACAGTATTACATAAATATAGGCACTGGATATGCAGTCTAATTACATCATTAATTTGTATTTTTTTTTTCCTTTCCACTTTTTAAATGCATTCATTCAAATAATGAACAACTGCATTGCATAAAATAGTTAACCAGTCTGTAAGGCAACCAATTTCATAAGATTCCCAATTTGTCCGTTCATCAAGATACGTTATCTTGGATTCGTCTTGGCACGGTCAGCTGTTCGTATGTCGGAAGGGTGTTGTTATTGTTAGACAGATGGTTCTCGTTGTTCAGGGAGTTGCTGCGATGGGGCTGTCGGCTTGTTGCCGGACCTGCCTGCTGGTTGGTAACGAGATGATGGAGCATATCTGTAATTAGGTTCAGTTTATGATCCATCTGGGTTACCTAAAACGGCAAAACAATACTTAGACTAAGACAAGAATGGCTGTGGTGCAAAATATCAATACATAATGGTGTATAGTAGTCATTCACAATGCAATATGTTATATATAATGGAATAGTGAATTTGATGCCTCTTGTATGCTTAAGGTGCAGCGTTGAAAAGCCACTAATAGATTCTGGACCTGATCGTGATCTCTGTATGTGTTCCGTACACACGAAGGTCTGCAAGTCTGCACATGAGAGGGGTGTGAACTTATGTGTCCAGAACGCTACCTTAAAATCTCTGCACAGATCTATCCGTCTGAATGTAGATCTGTGCGGATCTGCCTACCGCTGCCCACTTACCTGCATCTGAGTACCTGAGTCAGACTTGGGCAATTTATGCCTTCTGCATGCATGTTGTTATTAGAGATGTGCGGGCTTGGTTCTCAGAGAACCGAGCCCACCCGAATCTGGGGATCCGAGTCGGCATCCGAGCACAGCTCGGATTCCGCGGCCGTCTCGGATGACGTCACGAGGCCAAACTGCAAAATCCTGTGTCGGATCTCACGGGATTTTGCATTTGGCGCCGGACGCAGCGCGGAGGAAGGAGCGATGGAACGCGGCAAAGGTAAGTAAGTAAGAGTGGGGGGAATTAAATACTTGGGGGGAGCTGGACACATGATGGGACTAATATGGAGGGGGAAGGAGCGCGCGTTGTCGGAGCCGAGGAGCGCGCGTTGTCGGAGCCGAGGAGCGCGCGTTGTCGGAGCCGAGGAGCGCGCGTTGTCGGAGCCGAGGAGCGCGCGTTGTCGGAGCCGAGGAGCGCGCGTTGTCGGAGCCGAGGAGCGCGCGTTGTCGGAGCCGAGGAGCGCGCGTTGTCGGAGCCGAGGAGCGCGCGTTGTCGGAGCCGAGGAGCGCGCGTTGTCGGAGCCGAGGAGCGCGCGTTGTCGGAGCCGAGGAGCGCGCGTTGTCGGAGCCGAGGAGCGCGCGTTGTCGGAGCCGAGGAGCGCGCGTTGTCGGAGCCGAGGAGCGCGCGTTGTCGGAGCCGAGGAGCGCGCGTTGTCGGAGCCGAGGAGCGCGCGTTGTCGGAGCCGAGGAGCGCGCGTTGTCGGAGCCGAGGAGCGCGCGTTGTCGGAGCCGAGGAGCGCGCGTTGTCGGAGCCGAGGAGCGCGCGTTGTCGGAGCCGAGGAGCGCGCGTTGTCGGAGCCGAGGAGCGCGCGTTGTCGGAGCCGAGGAGCGCGCGTTGTCGGAGCCGAGGAGCGCGCGTTGTCGGAGCCGAGGAGCGCGCGTTGTCGGAGCCGAGGAGCGCGCGTTGTCGGAGCCGAGGAGCGCGCGTTGTCGGAGCCGAGGAGCGCGCGTTGTCGGAGCCGAGGAGCGCGCGTTGTCGGAGCCGAGGAGCGCGCGTTGTCGGAGCCGAGGAGCGCGCGTTGTCGGAGCCGAGGAGCGCGCGTTGTCGGAGCCGAGGAGCGCGCGTTGTCGGAGCCGAGGAGCGCGCGTTGTCGGAGCCGAGGAGCGCGCGTTGTCGGAGCCGAGGAGCGCGCGTTGTCGGAGCCGAGGAGCGCGCGTTGTCGGAGCCGAGGAGCGCGCGTTGTCGGAGCCGAGGAGCGCGCGTTGTCGGAGCCGAGGAGCGCGCGTTGTCGGAGCCGAGGAGCGCGCGTTGTCGGAGCCGAGGAGCGCGCGTTGTCGGAGCCGAGGAGCGCGCGTTGTCGGAGCCGAGGAGCGCGCGTTGTCGGAGCCGAGGAGCGCGCGTTGTCGGAGCCGAGGAGCGCGCGTTGTCGGAGCCGAGGAGCGCGCGTTGTCGGAGCCGAGGAGCGCGCGTTGTCGGAGCCGAGGAGCGCGCGTTGTCGGAGCCGAGGAGCGCGCGTTGTCGGAGCCGAGGAGCGCGCGTTGTCGGAGCCGAGGAGCGCGCGTTGTCGGAGCCGAGGAGCGCGCGTTGTCGGAGCCGAGGAGCGCGCGTTGTCGGAGCCGAGGAGCGCGCGTTGTCGGAGCCGAGGAGCGCGCGTTGTCGGAGCCGAGGAGCGCGCGTTGTCGGAGCCGAGGAGCGCGCGTTGTCGGAGCCGAGGAGCGCGCGTTGTCGGAGCCGAGGAGCGCGCGTTGTCGGAGCCGAGGAGCGCGCGTTGTCGGAGCCGAGGAGCGCGCGTTGTCGGAGCCGAGGAGCGCGCGTTGTCGGAGCCGAGGAGCGCGCGTTGTCGGAGCCGAGGAGCGCGCGTTGTCGGAGCCGAGGAGCGCGCGTTGTCGGAGCCGAGGAGCGCGCGTTGTCGGAGCCGAGGAGCGCGCGTTGTCGGAGCCGAGGAGCGCGCGTTGTCGGAGCCGAGGAGCGCGCGTTGTCGGAGCCGAGGAGCGCGCGTTGTCGGAGCCGAGGAGCGCGCGTTGTCGGAGCCGAGGAGCGCGCGTTGTCGGAGCCGAGGAGCGCGCGTTGTCGGAGCCGAGGAGCGCGCGTTGTCGGAGCCGAGGAGCGCGCGTTGTCGGAGCCGAGGAGCGCGCGTTGTCGGAGCCGAGGAGCGCGCGTTGTCGGAGCCGAGGAGCGCGCGTTGTCGGAGCCGAGGAGCGCGCGTTGTCGGAGCCGAGGAGCGCGCGTTGTCGGAGCCGAGGAGCGCGCGTTGTCGGAGCCGAGGAGCGCGCGTTGTCGGAGCCGAGGAGCGCGCGTTGTCGGAGCCGAGGAGCGCGCGTTGTCGGAGCCGAGGAGCGCGCGTTGTCGGAGCCGAGGAGCGCGCGTTGTCGGAGCCGAGGAGCGCGCGTTGTCGGAGCCGAGGAGCGCGCGTTGTCGGAGCCGAGGAGCGCGCGTTGTCGGAGCCGAGGAGCGCGCGTTGTCGGAGCCGAGGAGCGCGCGTTGTCGGAGCCGAGGAGCGCGCGTTGTCGGAGCCGAGGAGCGCGCGTTGTCGGAGCCGAGGAGCGCGCGTTGTCGGAGCCGAGGAGCGCGCGTTGTCGGAGCCGAGGAGCGCGCGTTGTCGGAGCCGAGGAGCGCGCGTTGTCGGAGCCGAGGAGCGCGCGTTGTCGGAGCCGAGGAGCGCGCGTTGTCGGAGCCGAGGAGCGCGCGTTGTCGGAGCCGAGGAGCGCGCGTTGTCGGAGCCGAGGAGCGCGCGTTGTCGGAGCCGAGGAGCGCGCGTTGTCGGAGCCGAGGAGCGCGCGTTGTCGGAGCCGAGGAGCGCGCGTTGTCGGAGCCGAGGAGCGCGCGTTGTCGGAGCCGAGGAGCGCGCGTTGTCGGAGCCGAGGAGCGCGCGTTGTCGGAGCCGAGGAGCGCGCGTTGTCGGAGCCGAGGAGCGCGCGTTGTCGGAGCCGAGGAGCGCGCGTTGTCGGAGCCGAGGAGCGCGCGTTGTCGGAGCCGAGGAGCGCGCGTTGTCGGAGCCGAGGAGCGCGCGTTGTCGGAGCCGAGGAGCGCGCGTTGTCGGAGCCGAGGAGCGCGCGTTGTCGGAGCCGAGGAGCGCGCGTTGTCGGAGCCGAGGAGCGCGCGTTGTCGGAGCCGAGGAGCGCGCGTTGTCGGAGCCGAGGAGCGCGCGTTGTCGGAGCCGAGGAGCGCGCGTTGTCGGAGCCGAGGAGCGCGCGTTGTCGGAGCCGAGGAGCGCGCGTTGTCGGAGCCGAGGAGCGCGCGTTGTCGGAGCCGAGGAGCGCGCGTTGTCGGAGCCGAGGAGCGCGCGTTGTCGGAGCCGAGGAGCGCGCGTTGTCGGAGCCGAGGAGCGCGCGTTGTCGGAGCCGAGGAGCGCGCGTTGTCGGAGCCGAGGAGCGCGCGTTGTCGGAGCCGAGGAGCGCGCGTTGTCGGAGCCGAGGAGCGCGCGTTGTCGGAGCCGAGGAGCGCGCGTTGTCGGAGCCGAGGAGCGCGCGTTGTCGGAGCCGAGGAGCGCGCGTTGTCGGAGCCGAGGAGCGCGCGTTGTCGGAGCCGAGGAGCGCGCGTTGTCGGAGCCGAGGAGCGCGCGTTGTCGGAGCCGAGGAGCGCGCGTTGTCGGAGCCGAGGAGCGCGCGTTGTCGGAGCCGAGGAGCGCGCGTTGTCGGAGCCGAGGAGCGCGCGTTGTCGGAGCCGAGGAGCGCGCGTTGTCGGAGCCGAGGAGCGCGCGTTGTCGGAGCCGAGGAGCGCGCGTTGTCGGAGCCGAGGAGCGCGCGTTGTCGGAGCCGAGGAGCGCGCGTTGTCGGAGCCGAGGAGCGCGCGTTGTCGGAGCCGAGGAGCGCGCGTTGTCGGAGCCGAGGAGCGCGCGTTGTCGGAGCCGAGGAGCGCGCGTTGTCGGAGCCGAGGAGCGCGCGTTGTCGGAGCCGAGGAGCGCGCGTTGTCGGAGCCGAGGAGCGCGCGTTGTCGGAGCCGAGGAGCGCGCGTTGTCGGAGCCGAGGAGCGCGCGTTGTCGGAGCCGAGGAGCGCGCGTTGTCGGAGCCGAGGAGCGCGCGTTGTCGGAGCCGAGGAGCGCGCGTTGTCGGAGCCGAGGAGCGCGCGTTGTCGGAGCCGAGGAGCGCGCGTTGTCGGAGCCGAGGAGCGCGCGTTGTCGGAGCCGAGGAGCGCGCGTTGTCGGAGCCGAGGAGCGCGCGTTGTCGGAGCCGAGGAGCGCGCGTTGTCGGAGCCGAGGAGCGCGCGTTGTCGGAGCCGAGGAGCGCGCGTTGTCGGAGCCGAGGAGCGCGCGTTGTCGGAGCCGAGGAGCGAGCGTGGATGGAGGAGAGAGGAGGTGAGAGAAGGACTGTGGACAGAGTAAGGAATTTGTTTATTTATTGGTGTCGCTGTATTACTGCAAAATGAGTTATTGTCGCTCTAGCAACCGGTACCACGTGTGTCATATGCAATTCAGTTTCACTCAGTTCCTGAATGAATCTGTGCTGCTATTCACATTTGCATTGTTATATATAACATGAGGCATTAGTCTTAAAGGTGAGAAAAAACAGACAGGCGATTTAGAGCAGCATGCTTAAAGGTGACTTTTTATTATCAAACAAATCGAAGCAGGAATTCTGATCATTTCCACGGAACAATACATTCTGTTAATAAGAAATAGAGAACAAGCACAGCACCTTCTCTGAAGCTCCTTGATCCTGACCATCAGATTAAGATGACCTTGAGAGTACTGCTCAATGACATCACGTACATCATAGGGCTTTCTAGCTTGCTGGAAACAGAGAGGGCAAAAGTTAAGAAAACAAAAATCTGACCACCGCAGCATGAGACCGAGTACCTTGTACTGGTAAGGTTTAGTAAATACAACAGCATGAAACTCCACAGCCATTCATGACAAATCAGAAAAGCAAACTAACGAGTTGTTAGCAGACCACAGACAGGCGAGGGGTCAGGGAGGATAAGACAGGGTACGAATGTATAAGATAGAGAAAGGCAGGGGAGGATAGCATAAGGCAGGGCAGGGGAAGATAGGATAGGGCAAGATAATATCACATAGGACAGAGGAGAGGATAGATCAGGGGATGAGAGCATAGAAAAAGGCATGGAGGATCTCATGCACATACACTGACCAGTTGCACTGCTCTGTACAAAACTTGCTCATGTGCACATAATAAAGAATTAATTATTATTTTGTAAAAATACATTTCTATGAAGGTTTTTCTCCCCAAATACCCCTCATTTTAAAGTGAAGGAACACACCTGAAACCGTTTCTTGGCCACAAAGTACTGCATTCTGCGAATAACCTTGATGGCTGCTCGATGATGTTCCCGTAGCCTGCCACAAAACACAACCTTAGTAACAGGAACAAGTCTAATGTGCACTTATCAAGACTCTAATAAACAAATAGTCAACAATTACACTGCAGCATCAGGGTTCTTACTCTGAGATGTGAGTGATTGGGGTCAGCAAGGTGTCCGCTTCCATTTCAGTTTCATCCGTGAAACTGTTTGTCCTGATAAATGGCCCTGAACCAATATCGAGGAGCCCAAAACTCTTCTTTGTTACTGTAGGGATAAACACAAAAACATCACTTACTAAAGAGGATAAAACATGAATTGGACTTTCCAATTAAAAACTTATATGGTTTAATTAGCAATGCAGGTAATCGGTTGTACCACTAGGAGGAGGTGTACATCGATTGCAGTCCCTGGTCCAATTGTCTGCTTTCAGAAATAGAGACAGCTGAAAGTTCCTTTTCGGCTGTCTCTATTTTGAATAGGTGGCCATTTTAGAATTATTTTTTTATGAATTGGTGAGTGTGCCGATCAGCATACCCACCCATTCATTTTCGCAGACCCGCCGGATGACAGCTCCAAAGAGGTGAGTAACCTCTCTGGGGACTTTAAATGTAAGGGGGAGTTAGGGCCATAGAAGAGGAGGGTTAAGGTCAGGCTGCGGGTTGGGGGGGGGTCTTAGGGTTAGGTTATAGAGTAGGGAGTATTAGGGTCAGGATAGGGAGAAGGAAGGGTTAGGGTCAGGCTGTGGGGAAGAGAGTGTTAGGGTCAGGCTGTGGGGAAGAGAGTGTTAGGGTCAGGCTGCGGGGAAGGGAAGGTTAGGGTTAGAATAAGGGAAAGGGTTGGGGTAGTTTTTACACTTACCTTTCAGAGCACCGTGTTCGGTGCTCCGAGGATCGATTGCTATGCCTCATCGAGGCATAAGCAATCAATATCCCAGCCAGTTCGAAACTGGCTAGAAGAGAACGGCCCAATCAAAATAGTGCCTTTCTTAGCAGGGACCCACACCCGGTGTACATATATACATTAGGAAATAATAGTGGAAGACCTGTTTAATCCGCTGTACAGAGGATGTATTCCAGCATAACTATCGCCTATTCGTATCCATCAAGTTAGTAAAGCTTTCAAAGAGAAGAAAAATGAATTTAAAAAACTGAAATGAAAAGAGATATTGATCCAGTCACTGGTGGTTGGAGGTGGTTAATCCGTTAGTGATTCCATGCGGTGTGAACAGAAGACCAGATCAGACTTTTTGTGTGCAAAAAACACCTGCATTTCACAATAGTGCAGACTGATCTTCAGGATCCAGAATCTCTTGCTGGATGTCTTTCCAATAATGGGGCAAGTAAGCGTACAGCATATATGCTAGGTGGGTGCGGTTTGCCCTTCTGATGATCTGAATGCCAGCAGTTAACATGCCAGCATCAAAATGCTGACCGTGTTCTCAGCTCAGGATTTTTCTTTGAGGCAGAGGACCTGATTCAGACTTAAGAAGGAGCTTGAAATTAAGAGAGGAAGATTACACATGGGCTAAACCATGTTGATTTCAGGGGGAGTCCAGTTAATTGTATTCTTTGCATGCAGGGATATACCTTCGAATTGCTTACTGCACACAGATACTGACCAGCTTTACTATTACACTGTTATTTAAACTTGGGATAGGAAACATCTCACCTCTAACACTATTTGCAACAGATGAAATATGGCTCCCCCAGCAATCAACATGGTTTAGCCAAGGACTAACTTTCCTCTCTTAATTTCAAGCTCCTTCTTAAGTCTGAATCAGGCCAAGAGCCATTACCCCTCTAACACGCTAGCCTCCCCCTAACACGCTGTGAAGATCCATCATCGGGTCTCTGCTGCCACAGTAGTATAACAGTAAAGTCAAGAATCGGCGGACTGGCACAATATTTAGCAAACGTGTATCTCGTCTTGTCAGCTTTAGAGATTCAATCGACACTGTGTCAATCCACATTAGGTGTGTACCCAGCAAACAAATACAAAAATGGAAACAAAACTTCCTTCTCGTAGAGGACAAAGAAGGAGATTAAAAGATATTACAACAACATAACAGAACAATATGACCTTTGTATTTCCTCACTTAAAAAGTAAATGCAGGCAATTTAACCATTTGATTTTAGAGGTTAATATTATGACTGTTAAAGTTTATTTTTCACAGCTTTGCAAAAAAAAGAACATTTAAAAAAAAAAAAAATACTTTTTCATAGCTTTTGATTGGCTAAAAATAATTTGGATGAGATGACACCACAAAGAGGCAGTCACCATAAGTAGCCACTGCTAGCAAGTTTCTTCATTATGAATAAGTGACGACCAGTAATATTACCTGTATTCTCATATGATTCCACTGAGTAACTGTCGTTTTTTCTATCATCTGCCACATGGTCGTATGTGATGTGCGGAATGTTTAACATTTTCTCTGTAGAACCCTCTTCTTTCTCTGTGCGCATTTTCTTTCTCTTAACCTAGAAACACACAGTTACATCTTATTATAGGCAACACTGTAGAATCAAAGTGGAGCACTGATCACTTAATGGCGTCTGTCACCTACAACATAATGGAGGCATTTTATTTTAAATTGTGTTTATAGATTCCAGTGTTTAGGAAAATGTAATCTACCGAATCCCTTAAAGTAATGGGGTATTGTTGTAAACATTGGAGAGTTTTACATCTGTAGTAATAGCAATGAAGTAGGTTCCCCTCATGGGCGAGCCTAGATGCTGCTGGGCTCCTTGCCAATTCTGGCTATTTAGCACCCACACTACCAGTCTCCACAATGATTTTATAAGAGCAGAGCAGGAGGTCTGTAGTAAGCATGAGTCTGCACAGAGAAGGGCTCAATCAGCTATTGGAAGAACACAGCAGAGACCAGTGACAGGAGAGTCACAGCAGACCTGCATCGCTAGATTCCCTGCTTCGGGCCACCATCACCTCCCGGCCCATGGTAGTTACACCACTGATTCCCAAGCTTCTGTAGATTCGACATTCTAAATCTCGATCTCCCACAATTTCCCCTGGGTGTAGGTCGCCGCCTCGAACGGCTCATTTTTGAAATGTTGAAACGTTTTCTCCCAACCGAACTGGCTGGGAAATCAATTGCCTCTGCCTCGCAGAGGAGAAGCAATCAATCAACAGAAGAAAAAGATGCTGTGACGAATGGAGTGTAATAATCTAACCCTAATCTTACTCTAACCCTCCCCGCAGCCTGACCCTAAGACTCCCCTCCCTGCAGCCAAACCCCGAGACTCCCCTCCCTGCAGCCAAACCCCGAGACTCCCCTCCCTGCAGCCAAACCCCGAGACTCCCCTCCCTGCCGCCAAACCCCGAGACTCCCCTCCCGGGAAAAAGATGCTGTGACGAATGGAGTGTAATAATCTAACCCTAATCTTACTCTAACCCTCCCCGCAGCCTGACCCTAAGACTCCCCTCCCTGCAGCCAAACCCCGAGACTCCCCTTCCCGCAGCCTGACCCTAAGACTCCTCTCCCCGCAGCCAAACCCCAGTAGATTCCTACTGATGGTCGGTGCGATGGGTGGCTTTTCCAAATGAATGAAGTTATTAAATATGCTGATCGGCATACTTACCCATTCATTAAAATTTTTTCACAATAGCGCCATTTTCAAAATAGAGACAGCAAAAAATTAGCTTTTGGCTGTCTCCATTTCTAAAATACCGGTTCCGCAGCAGCAACTCCCACCGATCTCCTCTAATTCATCCCAAAAAATTCCACATCCACCCAAACTACTCCCACCGATCTCCTCTAATTCATCCCAAAAAATTCCACATCCACCCAAACTACCCCCCGGTTGCAATCTGCGGTAAGAAAATGTGATCACCGAAAAAGGGACATCCGATAGTTACTTTTTGGATGTCCCTTTTTCTACTTTTTTTTTTTTATGAACGGGTGAGCATGCCGTTCGGCATACTTCACCCATTCACTTTCGCAATCCGCAATATCCCTCCGCCGCAACTCCACCACTGCTCATCGGACCAGGGAAAGGAGAGTAAATTATCTGTGCGGGGTAGGGAGGGTTAGGTTCAGGCTACAGGGGAGGGAGGGTTATGGTCATACTGCGGGAGATGGTGGGTTTGGTGCTCCGTGGATCGATTGCAATGCCTCCTCGAGGCATATGCAACTGAACTCCCAGCCAGTTTGCAACTGGCTGGGAGAAATCTGAATTTTCGGAATTCAGATTTTCTTTGCGGGGACCCACTACCCCCAATTATAACTAAACCAAACTCATTACTGGGTCTATGGATTAGGGTGGCTCCATCACTGTACTAATTCGATGTATTTCTAATAAACTAGAATAAGCAGCAATACTCTACCATGACCGTTTTCTTGGGTTTCGGGCTAGGTGACATGATGTTATGATTCCGAGGCGCCTTCCTGATATAGATTTTCCATGTGGCAGAGTCTGGGTTCTCCGCTGCATAACACCTCCATGCTGTCTGGAACACAGAGAAAACCCTCATTACAAGGAGAGACACAGACAGTAGAGATCATTAATACAGGCTGCATAATATTTCTATTGGTGTTTCACATTATTGCCATATTCATGAAATATATATTTAAATGTGTATTTTGTACCAATACACACAGAAGAAATAATGTTTTCGTTCTGGCGTTTTCCCTTTAAACAATGATGGAGCAAACAACATCATGTCTGCTGTATCATTTTAGACAGGAATGGAGTTTAGAAAAAAATATATTTCAACCGTGTACACTACCAAAACTTTTAATTTCCCAATATTAACCTCTTGATATTAAGAGGTTTCTCCAGAAAGTATTGAAGAACGTCCTTGTTCCCGTCAACATGCTACCAGATGATTCCTCCGAGAAGCCTCACTGATGATATCGAGGCTAATTATTCATTGGGTATAAATATTGGGTATAAATATTTTTTTTATTTGGTGGTTCAGACAGAGAATTAAAGGACAGATTCATCAGTAGGGCTCACTAGGAGGAATCGTATCGTGCGTAGAACTAGTGCTTTTTTGTTGTGGTCCAGGACTCAGTATTACCACCTTTTGAGCAGCCTGGTCAGGTGATTAATTGGTAGAAGATCTCTTTTTGGTCTGGCACTGCAGTGAATAAAAGGGACTGGGGCACTTTGGGTAAGTTACAGTAGTTTTTAGAACCATAAATTCTACACTTTCCCATGTAACAGCTACACTGCAATATACATGCACTGTATTGTTACAAAATAAATAGGGGGATTCCCCTTAACCTGAGTGGAAATGATCAACGAAAAGCTATGTAAAGCTGGATACACACTAAAGCATTTTGAACCAATTAGCAAACCGATCACATGATAAATAGCAGTTTGAAATATAGTTAAGACATATTGCGCCATTTGATTGGATTTCATAACTTTCATAACAGCATTTTAACAATCAGCAGTGGAACAATGTCAAAAGGACAAATGTTAAAAACAAACAAAATCACAGAACTTCCAGTAAAACGCGTCAGTGGGGATTACTTAATTCATTTCAGTCATTAGGAAACATTGTTACAGATATCCCGACCAGTCAACCAGGGAAATCATTAAATGTGTACACCCTATCCGAACCTTGGGCAGATTTTTGGACGCTGCTTTGACACATTAGTTGAATAAGCTCTTCAAACCGACCAATACTATTATTGGACGTCAGGGTTGCTAGACCGTTTTGTTGGAATTCCAACAAATCGGTCCAGCATCAACCCTATATATTTATTGGATAACTCAGCCAATTTTCGAAAAAGTTGTTTAATGTGTACCCAGCTTTATTATTATTTTTATTATCGTTTATTTATAAGGTGCCACAAGGTGTCCCACTGTGCCGTACAAAAAAAAAATACAGTACAGACATACAGGGTAGGAATGGACAGCATAGTACATAATAAAACACAATAAAATTATAAAAATTAAGCAATTACAGACAGCAAGGCAAAATGCGAGGTGTCAAGCTTGGCAGATCAGGGAGGAGGGTATAGAGCGCAGTTAGAGGTTGAGAGGGAGCCACCAGGTGGGGACGGGTAAAAGAGTAGCAGAGAGGGACAAGGGAGTGGTGGAGGAGGGAACAACACTAAGATTGAGGGCACTGCTCACGTGAGCCAACAAACTAAGTGGGAGGGATGAAGACATAAGGAGGGGGAAGGAAGTGGACTGCTGGTGTGAGCAGAGGACAGTGGGAAGGAAGGAGAATAAGGGATAGATGTAGGATGCAGTGAGGTTGTTAAGTGGAGGAGGGGCAGACTAGCTTGAGTAGGTGCATTTTGAGTGAGCACTTCAAGACTTTAGAGAGCAATCTGCATGACTCATGGAAGATCATCATCATTCTACCTGAATAAGAGATGCAGCTGCGGGTATTTGACGGTTAAAGTGCTTCTGTCTCTGCTTCTGTTGTACTTTTAAGGCAAAACCGGAGCCAAGGATTCCCTATGGAAAGAAATGGATAAGATGGTCAAGAACAAGAAAGTTAAATCATCCCTGTAGCAAATAAATAGAAACAAATAGCAAAAATGTAGTGATAGTACCAGATCTCTTAAATATAACAGATATGCATCATGTAATGTTATGAAGTAGATTCACCAGGCATGTATATCATGAATGTAATCCAGTGGTTCCCAAACTTTCTCAATTCGAGGCACCCTTAGGGTCTCCATATTTTTTTTCAAGGCACCCCTAAGACAAAAATAGAATAGTATACAATAGGAAATAGAAACGTTCAGAGGCACCTTGGTGAGAGCGTTGCGGGACCCCAGGGAGCTGCGGCGCACAGTTTGGGAACCACTGATGTAATCAAAAAGAAAATACACACATATATGTACAAATACATCACATGGAAAAGACTCTTACCGCTGGCAAAGCAAAAAATGAAATGGCAAAGACGGAAAAGCACGAGGCTATTGTTTTCCCAATCCACGTCTGGGGAACCTTGTCTCCATATCCAATGGTTGTGACAGTGACCTAGAAGTACAGTGTACAATATGTTTTACAAGTAGGAATCATAGAAAGTCATTTACAGAGCACACTAAATGGGCAAAACAACTTGGTTGCTCAAAGATTTCCGTGTGAAGCTTGTTACTACGAGGTTCTACGGTCTTCTGTTTTTTCCTCAAGAATGGGAGTAGGTATAATTTGTTTT
Source organism: Limnodynastes dumerilii (assembly GCA_011038615.1). Taxonomy (NCBI): domain Eukaryota; kingdom Metazoa; phylum Chordata; class Amphibia; order Anura; family Limnodynastidae; genus Limnodynastes; species Limnodynastes dumerilii. The sequence goes on from WWET01000713.1 coordinate 312,759, forward strand.
AAAAGATGGGGGTATTCTTTACAGTTGTGTGAGACAGATGTTTCTATGGCAACACCATCTGGTTCACAGAATGCAAATACAAGACGTTTTGGAAAAGAAATCCCTTACAGCACTGTGGATACAACGGCTGCAGAAGTCTGTGCTTGGGCTTCTCCAACATGACAATGCTCCTACTCATCTGTCGGCCCTTCTGCAGCAGGTTCTCCAGGACAAGGAAGTGGTTCCTCATGCTCCCTTCTCACATGACCACACATTTTACAGTCGTGTGGCCCTTGCCTCAATGATATTCCAGGGGTCTCAACAGAGCCACAAAAAAAAGCGTTCACAGAGGCCATGTCATCGAGGTTGTGAAAAATATATGTTGTTAGAGGGAGACTATGTTGGGGAGTGACAGTAGTTTCAGCTTCCTGGTTTATGTGCTTATTAGGGGAAAAAAATAGGAGAGCTTATAACGTAAATGCACCTCGTAAATGGTTTATAGCATGGGTGGCCAAGCTCGGGCCTCGTGAGCTACCAACGGTCCATGTCTTCCAGGTCTCCTTGTTGGAGCACAGGTGTGTTCAATGCTGACTGATACATTCAAAAAAATCTACAGTTGGTAGTAATTATCTCACCTCTGAGGAGACCTGGGAAACATGAACCGTTGGTAGCTCACGAGGCCTGAACTTGACAACCCCTGATTTATAGTGTCTACAAATGCTCTTCACAATCAAAGTGCAATAAGGAGGAAATACACACTGTAAAAATACAGTTCTAAGGCCACTGTATCCATTGTGGATCTGAAAATTGAACCTCAAATTCATTACTAAAAATACATGATCCTGTGGAGCCATGTGCAAAGAACCTGCTTACACTGCCAACTGACAAATGGTGAACCAAGGGTTAAATAAACCCAGGGGAGATTATACCGCAAGTTGGGAAGAGGCTGGAGCTTAAATTGTTGCAACTGCACTTTGTTTAATTGTTATCGCCTTTTGACCCAATTGGTGGGCTGGGAAGGAGACTGGGGGTCTGAGCTTAAACCCCCCTGAGAAAAGTTGTCCAGCCTCTACTTTGCCTTGGAATCCGCTAACCCGCCCTCTCTATGTTGGATGGCATGAGTTGGGCTTTTACATAATGGTAATCCTCTCTCTCTTTCAGCAGAATCCAGTGGCAAAAAATCTCCTTAAAAATAAAACAAATAAAAATATATACAGAAGAATTATATACATACATACATATATATATATATACATACATACATACATATATATATATATATATACATACATACATACATACATACATATATATATATATATATATATACA
>WWET01000713.1:314084-333481 GCA_011038615.1 Limnodynastes dumerilii
TACATACAAACAGTTACCTGATGAAACATTCTTACAAACACTCATATAGACAGACCATTCCGGTGTATTGTCGTTTTTGTTATGAAGACTCAGTGTGCCCTTATCAAGTTTGTCTATATATCGTGGAGGATCCCGATTTTAGGTTAAGCACCCGAGCTATTATCGATAAGTTGTAATATATGAATATATATGAAAGATTTTTATTTCTATCTCTATATCTCTAGGTGACAAATGCGGCAGTTGACAAAAGGCTCGTCACGCCTATCAAACACATTACCAACAGAAAAATACAAACGCGCTAATTGTTTCACCTTCGAGATAAAAAACAGTGAACTTGGATTTGGATACCAGTATGTTAGGTTTCTCTCAAATAATTCATAAAAGCATAATATATAAACAATTTATCAGAAAAACAAAAAGCTAAAAATGTGCAAAAATGACTATAGACTGATAATTCAAAGAATAGTTTCTAGAACATATAAATATCAGTGCACTGAAAACAGATGCATTGTTATTGTTTATTCTTTTTGTCATATCCAACATTTTCCTCCATTCTCTTAATTCTGCATAACGATCTAATAGCGTTCCTATAGGACACCGCTAATGCAATGTGGAGAAATAGGTCAATGTACATCCAATTCGCACTTCCCAACTGGTAGATTCCAGGCATATAAGCTGCATCAGGCAATATCTTCTGCAAGTCAAGCAGAATCTATGGATGACATGCAAGATTGCTTCTGTAATACATCATCAGATACTAATATTACTTACTACTCCCCACCACAGGGCGTCAGCATAGCTGCCAAATTGGTATTCTCCAGACCCATCGATAGCATCTTTTTCCGCCAGGTATACAAAATAAGAGGAAAAGATCAAGCCCAGGAATCCAATGTACAGTGTTGTAATCAGCTCCTTCAGGATAGAACACAAATGAGAACTGGATTTAAGAAAAAAATGAACGTATAAAAAATACTTTTATAGTAGGAATATGGCTATTCATGCAGATATGGATCCACTATCAGGGTTGGCAATTGTCTCAGCATCATACATGTTGCAATTTGTATGGCTTAGTTGATCGTCACATCCGAATACAAAAAGTCCATGGACAAAGGACTGCTCCAGATTTTTATTAATTTCTGAAGTGTAAAAAGGTGACATACCTGTCTGTGTATAAATACCACCGAGCCAAGCAATCGCCATGTGCCACCTTGACGGTCAACATGGAGCATTCGCAAAATCTGCAGAAAACGGATCCCCCTGCCAAACAATACCGGGTTAATTTACAGACAAAGGGCCGGATCCAGAACTACGTCCGTCTTCCATAGACGGACGTAACAATAGCTACTGCGCATGCGTAGTAGCTATTGTACGTAATCTGTCTGTCTTTTAGACCGCATATACGCAATCTACGTATCGAAACAATACGCAGATTACGTACAATAGCTACTACGCATGCGCAGTAGCTATTGTTCATTGAATTACGCCCGTCTATGGAAGACAGACGTAGTTCTCGATCTACCCCAATGAATCAGAGAGCCCAAATAACAATAGTAGTATAAAACGGTCTAAAACAGGAAACCAATGTTAATGTTATGATGTTCATCATCATATTCATGTGAAAGAATTTATAATTTAAAAAAATAAACACGAAAAACGTGTTATACAAGCAATAGAAATTTGAAAGTGCCATTTTCTCACAGCTGTACTGGCTGTGAAATCGTTTGCTTCTGCCTTGCTGAGGATAAGCAATGGATTATCCGAAAAACGAAGATGCAGCGGCGAATGGTGAGTATTTATGTAACCCCAACCCTTATCCTAACTCTTACCCTCTATTCGCCATGCCTAACTCTAAGATTCCCTTCCCCACAGCCTGACCCTAAGACTCTCTTGCCCGTAGCTTGACCCTAAGACACCCTTCCCCGCAGTATCTGTGAGCAATAATCAAAAGCAAAGTATTCTCCCTACATGCAAAGAATAACATTCATATGACTCCTCCGGAAATTGAGCATGGTTTTGCCCCGCTTGTTGCTCCACTTATTTCCAAACCCTGGATCCGTTTCTGGTCCACTAACATTTTACATAATCTTAATATTTCATTTAAAATGTGTAGAGTCCAAATTTACCTTATTGCTGAGGTCGCAAAAACTTGTCCATTTGATCCCACACAAAGGACTATAACGGAGGCTACAACGACAATTAAATCTGCAAAAAAGAAAACAAACTAACTGTGGTCAGGTCAAATAAATAAATCGCAAAAGTTAGCTATACCTGCATCCATCCATCCTAAAGGAGCAATTTCATTTCAACCCAATCATATCCATATACAAACATTGTGAATACTCGTCAATTTTATTTATTGAGAAGGCTTTGGGATTTTTATTTTTTTTAATAACAAATGTAATCAGATAGGGCAGAAACATTTTTCACCTAAAATCCTTAGTTCACTGATCAGTTTATAGATGTTAACTTTATTGTACGTAAGTGTGATCTACAAATCTGTTAAAAAAAAAACCCACCAGAACTTTAACACACGTTTACACCATTACATAAAATGAATGCAATGATCTTGATTAACTTAATGGAGAACTAAAAACACAAAACTCTCAATATTATATGACGTCCAAATGGCCAAAATCCCACAATATTCTTTACGTGGGGTCCACTGCTGCGCAGATTTTAATCGGCGGATTTTTAAAAAAAAAAATCTGCGCCTCTATATAACATTCATGTGATAAGTTGTATGTATTTGGACAAGTCCACTTACATTTAAAAAGGACAGTATAGGGCATTCTATAATTGGCTGGTTTTGTGCATCCTCAAGTTACAAGCAATCATGGAGCAGAAGTAGACTGACTCAGGCCCCATAGTAAGTGGGTAAGATACTGGACTTGGGGGGGGAGGGGGGCAGATGTGGAGTATAAAAATATGCAAGCACTGATTTTCACCAGGCTACAGTGCAGATACATGTGACCACATAATAGATGTTGGATGGGAGGGAGAGCGAGAGGGAGGGAGGGAGAGAGAGAGAGAGAGAGAGAGAGAGAGCGAGAGAGAGGGAGAGAGAGCGAGCAAGAGGGAGAGAGAGCGAGCAAGAGGGAGAGAGAGCGAGCAAGAGGGAGAGAGAGCGAGCAAGAGGGAGAGAGAGCGAGCAAGAGGGAGAGAGAGCGAGCAAGAGGGAGAGAGAGCGAGCAAGAGGGAGAGAGAGCGAGCAAGAGGGAGAGAGAGCGAGCAAGAGGGAGAGAGAGCGAGCAAGAGGGAGAGAGAGCGAGCAAGAGGGAGAGAGAGCGAGCAAGAGGGAGAGAGAGCGAGCAAGAGGGAGAGAGAGCGAGCAAGAGGGAGAGAGAGCGAGCAAGAGGGAGAGAGAGCGAGCAAGAGGGAGAGAGAGCGAGCAAGAGGGAGAGAGAGCGAGCAAGAGGGAGAGAGAGCGAGCAAGAGGGAGAGAGAGCGAGCAAGAGGGAGAGAGAGCGAGCAAGAGGGAGAGAGAGCGAGCAAGAGGGAGAGAGAGCGAGCAAGAGGGAGAGAGAGCGAGCAAGAGGGAGAGAGAGCGAGCAAGAGGGAGAGAGAGCGAGCAAGAGGGAGAGAGAGCGAGCAAGAGGGAGAGAGAGCGAGCAAGAGGGAGAGAGAGCGAGCAAGAGGGAGAGAGAGCGAGCAAGAGGGAGAGAGAGCGAGCAAGAGGGAGAGAGAGCGAGCAAGAGGGAGAGAGAGCGAGCAAGAGGGAGAGAGAGCGAGCAAGAGGGAGAGAGAGCGAGCAAGAGGGAGAGAGAGCGAGCAAGAGGGAGAGAGCGAGCAAGAGGGAGAGAGCGAGCAAGAGGGAGAGAGCGAGGGAGAGGGAGAGAGCGAGGGAGAGGGAGAGAGCGAGGGAGAGGGCGAGGGAGAGGGAGAGAGATATTTGCACTATTCTATATCAGGCAAAGAGTTTATGAAACTGGATCATGGTATTAGGAAAGATGGCATATAATATTCCCTAATTATATGCAAAACTGAAAATGAGTCTTCATTATAACCCTACATACCTATGACGGAAATAGGTTTCCTAGCAAACCGAAATCTTCCCCATACCCCAACATATTTACTGCGACATCCAGCAGACCATAATCGGATAACGTATTCTGTTCCAAAAAATACCACCAACACGATTTCCTGCAACGGAACATACAATAACATTAATAAACCCCTATGCATTATACGATGTAAAATTAAAAAGTGGAGGAGCGTCTGGTCTTATAGAATTTTATAAACAGGTCATTTATTGAAAATTTATATTGTTTAGTTTTTGTGTTTCTAATGAACAAGCCGTACATTTTCCAAAGTTCCTCCATAATAATTTAGTGCATTAGTACAGTTACTAAGCACTGGCTTTAACAGCATCTGAAACTGTGAGTAGACATCTCTGTTTTACATGAGGACAGAACGGAAGTCTTAAATAGGGTGTTGGGGAATGTAAGTCTGTGAGAGTAAGGGGAGTGGCCTCCCATCCCCCACGTGGAAGGCTGGATCAAGCTGGAATTCGACTTTGGAACTACGAGTGCAGCGAAATTGGAAAAATGGATCCGGTTCTATGTGTGGTGGGAGAGGCATTCTGAAGGCCTACCAAATCAAACAATTTATTGAACCAGATAGACAACCCTGGGTCGTATTCAGAGAACCTTTTTCTTATGTACGCAATTATACGCACAGGCGGAGCAAGGAAACACCCACCAACAAACCCAACACTCCCCTCTCCCAGACATGCGGTCGGGGGACATTCGAGTCCCTAGACCATGTGTACTTACATGCGTATATATGCACTCAGTCCGTGCGTATTCTTGATAACCGTGCCTCCATGCGTTTTATGGAAATGTTTCCGTCCGTCGAATTTCCATGCGTATGTCCACAAGTGCAATTCACATGTACGTCCGTTAGACCCTTACATGCGTATGGTCAACGTAAATAGAGTAACTAAAGTTAATATGCATGCGCAGTTGATCAGATACTAAAAATACGCACGCAACTACCCTAAAAAACGGATCTCTGAATACGTCCCCCTATGTGTAATCTCACAAGATGATTGCCTGTACAGCATGTAAGGTACCACTTGCTGGGGAGGGACCAGGCCAAGTGGCAGTAAAGAGCAAGGGTGACATTTGTTAGGCCATGGCACTCTAAAGGGCCTTGCTGTCTGTTGCAGACCTGGATTTACAGATGACTTGGCTTTTTGTCATGGACCCCATGTGATCTATCTAATAGATGGGCAGTATGTGTGACACCCGGAGGATGGGTGAGAATCAGAGTGTGACACAATTATTTTATCACCTCTAGGGGTACCTGACCACTAAACCCAGCACTGCATAGTACTAGAATTTCTTTTGTATCTGTGTGTAAGATATTGTTGTGTGTTAGTCGTCATTTTAAGATGGGGATTGACTGGTGACCAAGTCATTTAATAGGATTTAAAAAAAATCTGAAAAAAGGGATCAACTGTCATTTGGGGGGTGAGGATTATAGATGCAGATTATGGTTCTAGTTTGGGAAGATGCCATGTTTAATATGTAACATGAGTCTGCAATTTAGCAACAGTAGCTCCTAAAATAAACTTTTATTTTTCTAAACCAGTGTCTGTGTCATGTTGAATCCAGCTCCCTATGGAACAGGACTGGACTAACTGAATACTCCAATTGTGAGGACTATGGGGGGGAGGTAACTATAACCTTGTGGGCCCCAAATTAGAATTTTGGAGGGGTTCCATATCTTGGCTGTCTCCAGCAATGGCACTTAGTGACTCCTCTATCATATCTGTGGAGACACTGTCGTCATATCAGCATCAGTGCATGGAATGATTGCATGGAACTGTTTCTTAGGCAGTGGTGTGGAATCATTCCCTGCAGCGCTGCTATAGAGAGTCACAGTACATGGTGTCTCCTGCCACCCTGACCCTCTATTGTAGTGCTGCAGAGACAGACTCCACAACACTCCTTAAGAAGCAGCCAGCCCAGCTCCAGGACAAATGGTAAGTACATCCTGTACAGGTGCAGTGGGGTAACTGCCAGGCCACCAGGCCCCTTAAGCCGTTGGTCCCCATAGCAATTGAACCCACTGCACCCCCTATAGTGACGCCCTTGACTACAGGACAACTGCAGCTTCAGATAAGTATTTTGCAATAGGATGTTATACAAATATGGCGCAACATGACCTCAACCTTTACCTAGTCAGTAAAGACAAAAATACAAATTCATAAACGCACAATGGACTGGTTGTTGTTATATATCACTGTGCCAAAACTAACATTCAAGTAACACAAGCTGTCTGATAAATTCCAGTAATAGACGGGTAACAATGAAATATGTGATAATGGAGCGAGAATCTTCTCCTTCTTTCCCACAGTAAGAATGGTTCCTGTCCAAGATAATATAAAAAATAATGGTGATAAAAACTGTATATTAAAAATAGGGTATTAGGGATTAAATATTAGACTGGGTAATTTACAAGTCAATATAAAGGTTTGTGTTTTTACAGGTATGTCAAGAACTATCTAAATAGCTATACCCAATATTTCATCCTCTAGATATATGTGTGGTCTCAAAAATGTAGCTATGAATGTGTGCTTGAAATATGACTTAAGGTACTCAGAATTGGTATCAAAGGGGATAATATGCATTCCACACATCCTAAATATATTGGTACGATGTTGGAGCTTAATATAGAGTTTGAGGGATACAAATTTAATATCAGGTCTCTGGGGTAAAAAGGTCTTTACCAGGATTGGGGTAAAAAGGTCTTTACCAGGATTGGACAACATGTGGCTCTCCAGTTGTGGTGAAACTTCAAATCCCAGCATGCTTGGACCGCATGGCCATAGCCGATACCTATCAAGAAATGCTGGGACTCGTAGTTTCACAACACCTGGAGAGCCATAGCTTGGCCCCGTCTGGTCTATACCCTGTACTGGTACCTATTGTTATAAATTGTTACAATTGGCCCAATGCATTCATTTTTATGTGACTACTATAGTACCAGAACAAGAGTTGCTAGAGTTTTTAAAGCTTCCCTCCGCAATCTCTCAGAGGGAAGCCAAAGATTTCTACAAGGGGGTGGGGCTTAATGATGCAATTTATGAAAATCACTACTGTAATCTCTAGTGTTCTAGAGGTGGGCGGCACTTGATGACATTATCAAGTCCCCCCATTCCTAGCAACTCTAGGGATTACAATAGTCATTGTCAGGGGGTTGGGACTTGTGGGAGAACTGCACAAATTTTGGGAGTCACCCGGATATTCCGGGAGAGATGGCAACCCTGCCATAACCCTCTGCTGAAACGATCCTAACATCATAGATTTAAATATACATGTCTACAAAGTCTAATGCAAAAAGGGGAAGAAAAATTGCTGAACAGAACACCAGGACAGCGTACACACCTAACATCTGTAAAGCTATCGTGACATCACTGATTGTAAAAAAAAAATTGTTAAAATTAGGTCTTTAAAATAAATAAATAAAAATCTAATGAAGCGATCTGATTTCCATGATTATGCACGATTGTTGGAGTTTACACGCTACTCACACATTGTGTCAAACATTTGTCGTGTGGTCTGCACAATAATTGTGTGAAAATCATTTAATGTGTACCCAGCATTTCCCTGGTAAACCAAGACTACCTCCAAAATAGCACTGGGTTCATAGATTAAATATGGTGCTTATTGTTTTAATTTGCTATCCCTTTTCCGAGAATAGCTCAAACTTTCAGGACTCGTCCGAGCAATAACAGATTAACAGGTAGGAGAAATCAACACAGTAGGACAACTGTCTTAGTTCTGATTGGCTAATCCCAATTTCCCAAATATCAGGGTTGCCAACTCTCCCGGAAGGTCCAAGAGACTCACAAAATTCTTCCGGTATCCCGTAGAGCCTGCAAATCTGGAACACATGGCCTCAAATCCTGCCCCCCTGCCTGGCAACACTAGTATTCTAGTGTTGATAGGAACAGGGAGAGACTTGATGATGCAATTTGCATCATCAAGGCCCACCCCATCCATATTAAAGCTAAACATGGGGTAATTAATGGTCAACTGGCAGGGCTTAATGACATGAGTTGCATAAATCACTTAATTAATCCCCACTCCCTGCATCTATGGGTTCCCTCTGGGATCTCCCGGAGGGAAGCTATTTAAAGTCGGCAACCCTGCCATATATGCTATTTTCCCCCTAATCTCATATATTGACAACATCTATAATATTAAACAGAGATTGAGGTGGGAGGACATAAGTTTAAAAAGACTTAGGGCCAGATTTACTAAGCTACGGGTTTGGAAATGTGGAGATGTTGCCCATAGCAAGCAATCAGATTCTAGCTGACATTCTCTAGTATGTAAATTGAAAACGAGAGCTAGAATCTGATTGGTTGCTATGTGTGCTATGAGTGAGAGCTAGCTATATATGGTATGTCCACTTAAAAAAAAACAAAAAACTAATTGAAATATATATATATAAAAAGTGTTTTTAATTGCAAAAATCAAACTGTAGTTCCACAATTAGCACTTACAATACAAGATATAGATAGCAGGTTGCATAAAAAAAGACCAACACCAAAACATAATCTTTACATACCATCCAAAATAAAGTCTCTGTGGCCAAATTGGAATACTGCTGTATTGTAGAAAGCACACTGAATATGAGACATATCAGTACTATAAGAAATCTGTAAAGAGATAATAACATTATATTAATTTAACCAAACTATTAAGCTGTACACAAGTTCTTTAAGCTGAAAAAAAGACAAAATTACATATACTCTTACTATCACGGAATGTCTGGATTGGTTGATTCTTACACAAGGGACAGGTCAATCAAAACAGCGGCAAAACAAAATTATTTGTTTTACATGTTCAAATCATTATGAATAAAACATTGAAAAAGTGCTCAAATCTGCAGCCTTAAAACACATTTCGAGTTTCGCAAACTCAATAAAAAGACCATGTGATCAAGTAAAATGTGGAAAATTTTACTTGATAATGTAGAAGAAAATAAAGCGCTGAATAAAATAGAGAAAAAAAAATATATAAATGTACTAGTGTTGGTTTTGATGAAAAACAAACGGCAAACGTGAGTTAAAGCTTAAAATCCATCAAATCATACAAAACAATAAATTAAGTATATAAAACTGTGCTCGGTACACAGATTATATGCCCTATACACAGCTTTGTATATTTAATTTATTGTTATGTATGATTTGATGGATATTAAACTTTAACGCAGGTTTGCCGTTTGTATATTGTTGCTTTTCACCACAACCAACACTAGTACATTTATATAGACATATTTTTCTCTATTTTATACAGCGTTGTTTTTTCTATATTGGTTGTGTTTTTAAGGGAGTTTAACAATATCTCCCCTACAGCTGTTTTCGACCATTAGCGCCACTGAGTTTTTATTTTATTTTATTTTTATTTTACTCGATAATGTGCTCCAAATCATCCCGGTCCTGAGTTCAGTCCATTAACTGTAAGTGCCACAAAAAAGAACCAATAATAAAAAAGAAAAAAAAAAAAGAAAAGAAATGGGCCATGGAAATTTTAGTAGGGAAAATGAATTGAAGGCAATCTGCTTTGTATTTTTCAGATATTTCCCAAATATGCCATTTGGGTGATTGCAATTACTAAACTACCCCAGGTCCAGCCCTCTCCTTTTTAGGGACCTCATATTAATTTTTGCTATCAAGACTGTAAAACACACGTTTAACGCTACCAAAAAGTAGTTGGATGACTCACAATAATTCAAATAACGTTATGACCCTTTACTTGTTAAACCTATTGAGTATTGGGGTAAGCCTGTATAGTGTTGTCAGCAAATCACTTTTATATATAGGCATAAAATACCTAAACTAATTGCATTCATTTGTAAGTAAAACGTTACTGGCAAGACCCCTTCATTTGGGCCTTCACATCTGGGGTGGGCAGGGTTAAATCCCTGCTACAATGGCTTTTCAGAAGTAGAGACAGCCGAAAGTTCTTTTTCAGCTGTCTCTATTTCGACTAGGCAAATATTTTAGATTTTTTTTTCTGAATGGGTGAACATGCTGGTCGGCATAATCACCTATTCATTTTCGGATTTTGCAGGACCCGCTGCTGACAGCTGAGAAGACCCGTCGACCCTCTTTGGGGACTTTTAGTGTTAGGGGGGAGGGTTAGGGTTAGGTTCTGGATCAGGCTGCAGGGAAGGGAGGGTTAGGATCAGGATGCAGAGAAGGAAGGGTTAGGGTAAGAATTTGGTAAAGGATTGGGGCTAGATTTCATACTTGCCATTCAAAGTACCGTTTTCAGTGCTCCAGGGATCGATTGCTTTGCCTCTTCAAGGCAAGAAGAGAACAGCCCTATCAAAATTGGGCAGTTCTCAACGGGGACCCACACCAGGGCCGGATTATCCACAAGGCAACCTAGGTGCACGCCTATGGCCTGGCGAACCCCAGGGGCACAGGATCCTGCACTGTTAAGCACCCTTATCAGACAAGAGCAGTCATTTCCAACATGCAGGATCCCTTGGGGGACCCCAAACTGGCATCTTGCTTAGGGCCCCATGAGTTTTAAATCCAACTCTGACCCACACCCAAATAAAAACATAGGTTAAAAAAAAAAAAGAGTGCAAAATGGTTTTTAAAAAAAGAGTGCAAAATGGTTTATTTTATTTTTTTTACATTAACGTTTTAATTTATATTAATTAATGAATTATATTAATACTGGGGAACATTGCTATGTATTAGACAAGTTCAACCATGTTTCAAGGCTTTCTAACGTTAACAATCCAAAGGTAATAAAACCAATTTCTGACTATCTTATTACTTAGATAGACTAGCTATATAAAAACATACACAGCAAATTTCTATTTGCCAACCAATTCAACAATGACACAGGTACCATTCAGCTGGTGGCCGTTTCTTTGAGACAATAGGGCCGGCCAGACAGGCAAAAACACCCCAATAAAAAAATCCCCTGCATTTGTGGAGGAAAGTGATAAAAAAAAAATTTATAAAACAGAAAGCCATCACTTAAATGCCACATAAAAAAAAAAAAAAAAAAAAAAAAAAAAAAAAAAAAAAAAATGATCTGATCTGGCAGCCCGACTCCTTAAATTGTCAGCAATCCTTAAGCAATATGATGTAGCAATCAGAAACCAAGATTTTCACAGTGTGAGTTTTTTTTGGTCAGACAATTTAACAAAAAAGTGCCTGGAGCATTAATAAACATAGACTCTGCTACAAATGAGCAGACACTGATCAGTTTAAACTGGTTACAGTACAGGCAGCAAGTATCTGGTTTCTTATGTTATTTTGTTCTATAAGGAAGCTTCATTTAATTATGAGTTCCATACAGAAGGCCATTATTGTGCCAGGATATATAAAATTCTCTGCGGAAAGAGCAGTCACCAAGAGACCAGTTTCTCTGTGAATGACCAGAAAGAAGGTGTAACTTCCCTGGAAAAGCATTTCTTGGTGCTCGACAGCAATGCTGAAAGAACACACTCAAGTGTTTATATCTCACACTTTAAAACAGTGGCTCAGACAATTATGTGCTATTAAACCAATAGAATCAGTACGTCTTTCTACATGAATTGTTGATTGGACCACGTAGTTGAATTCCCATCTCCCGGAATGGCTGGGATACTCATGAAATTTGGACAGCACTCCCAGACTTCGGTGGAACCCCTGCCGTGAAGGCAGTTTTTTTAGAAATAGAGAACGATGAAAACTGATTTTCAGCAGTCTCTTTTTAGAAAATGGCAACATTTCCTTTTTTTTTTTTTTTTTGGGGAATGGGTAAGTATGCCCATTGGCATACTTACCCGTTCATTTTCGGAAGCCACAGCTGCCGGCTCTGTGGACTCCCACCACAGAGGTAAGTAACCTCTCCGGGGACTTTTATGGTTATGCTGCAGATAAGGGAGTGTTAGGGTCAGGCTGTGGGGAAGGGAGGGTTAGGGTTTAGGTCATGGAATGGTAGTATTAGGGTTAGGCTACAGGGAAGGGAGTCTTGGGGTTAGTCTGCAGGGAAGGGAGGGTTAGGGTAAGGATTAGGAAAAGGGTTGGGATTGGATTTAATACTTAGTATTCGGAGCACTGTGTTCGATGCTCGGGGGATCAATCAAAAGCAATCAATGTCCCAGGTAGTTCGGAACAAATTAGAGGCGACCCCCTCCCCCATGTGGACCATAGTGGCCGTTATTTACAGTACTATGCTGCAAAACGACATGGATGGCATCAAACTCTATTCTAAACATTTAGGAACGTTTACATGACCTTGATCTTGTTCTCTTGACCTTGATATTTTAAACCTTCATGTGCCATGTCCTACTATATAAATACAAGACAAGTCGAATATTTCACAGGATACAGAGAGGTGGTAAAAGTTGCTGTGTCGTTAAAGTGACGTTTAGAGAGTTTGTACTGACGTAACATTACACAAACGTTTAAATGTCATGCACTTTTTTGCTTGATCACTAAATGGAAAAATAAAAGTTCTGTCTACGTTGGATTGTTTTGCAATCAGTCTGTGAACTCCACCAATACAATTGCTGTAATATTACCTATATCTCTGCCTTGGGATATTTTCTTTGGCAACGTTTCCGCTGGCATATAAACCATTTTCAGTTGGCTCTAGACATCATTTCCATGCACATGCTTCCTTATAAAGAGTAAATAATATGCACTCTATATTGTAGACTTTACAATAGGTCACCATTCTCCAGATTTTGACAGAGGGCCATTAATGCCAAAGGCAATCATATGTGTATTGTCTGAACCGTGCAATAATACTGTCTGACGCATGGACTTCCTAGCGCCACATCTAAAATAGAATCTAAAAGTGGATTAAAATATAAATAAAGCAAAAATTATAAAAGAAAATATTTATTCTTAAACTTTATTTAAACAACTATTTAAACATGTTAAGTAAACCATTGTACTATTATATAGTCGATAGGTTAATAGTTGAAGGAGGAAGCATAGATGATCATTCACATAAGATCTACCAGGGGTCATCAAGTGTTGTGAAGCCTTGGCCAGACCTTCATGTGTAACAGAGTTGATTCTGCATGACCCAGTTCTCCAAACTCACATGTTGAATCCAATCTCCCGCCTTGTACAGAGACTGGTGCTCTAACCTGATAAATAGGCCTCCCTTTAAATTGTAACTTATAAAAGGGCAAGAATGAATATGTGCAAAAAACTGCATTACTGTATCAAGCATCCTGAAACTCTATGGTGTAGTCTGCAAATCCTTAAGACTTTGTACTTTCCCTGAAAATTAGGGACCATTGTCAAATTCGGAGGGGTATTATATTTTATTATTAGGTGTTGACCAGGACTGTCTTTTTCATAGTCTATATCCCTGGTCTTATCAAAAGAGTGTCAGAGAGCAGCAGAAAGTTCTATGGGTTTATAACTTGGGTCCATCTTCTGTTGGCACGATTATTTGAACGTTGAGGCACAAAAACGAGGGAAAAACATTTGGTGATTTAGAGAATTACAGATGTGTCCTCACATTGGGTGAGTAAAGACACCCGTATTCACAGATCCGCTTTTGTGTGGAGTTCCGTGCATAATTTTATGTTCGGAGAGAATGCGCATGCGTAGTAACTTTATTTACGTAGATTTTACGCACGGAAGTCCATTAGGCACGTACGTGTTAATCGCACTTGGAGACATACGTACGGAGGGGCGTGGTTGAAATCCGTACGGACAATGTTATGTTAAAGTGGGTGGGGGAGGCATTTATGACCAGTTGTGGGCGCAGTTAGCAACATACGCACATATGTAAGTATTATACGCACATATATATGCAAATGTCGTAGAGATAAGGGTGCCCTATGGTGAGGGGAGTGTCACGGGGGGTGGCTTGCAACGTATGTGCGTATAAATGCGTACCTAGAACTAACGGCTCTGTGAATACGGCCCACATTCTCCAATAAAGGGCCATCATTTTTAATTTTCTGTCTCCTCTCTGGCGACCACATATAATAGGTGCATGCACTTTAAACTTGCATTACTATTGCATACACTAACATTTTTTTTAATGTAAAATAGGTACACCTGGGGGTGGGGAGGAAACGAACAGGCCAGAATCCGGTATAACAGCCCTTTTAACCAATATAGACCATTTAAAAAAAATAAAAAAATAAAAAAAAAAAAAAAAGGTACCATACCTGCTAAATAGGTACAGCAGGGTTGCCGACTATTGAAAGCTTCCTTCCGGGAGAACCCGGAGGGAAGCCATAGATTAAAGAGGGGAGGGGCTCAATGATGCAATTTATACAAATTGTGTCAATAAGCCCCACCCCCTAAAAATCATTTGTTTGATCTGTGGTGTTAAAAGGGATGGATGGGGCTTGGTGACATCATCAAGTCCCACCCATCACTAGTAACTCTAGAGATTACACTAGCGATTGTTAGGGGGTCGGGGCTGGCGGGATATTTGCCAGCTATCTGGGGAGAACGGCCCAAATTTTGGGAGTCTCCCGGATATTCCAGGAGAGTCAGCAACCCTGAGGTACATTTGGAGGGTATGCTATTACAGCCATGAGGCCTACTCGCTCAGCCAAGCTGACTGAGGACACATCAGCACATCTTGAAACCCCCCAAACCAAAAATGCTCAGACATTCCTGTTAAGTAAAATGTAGGTTACCTACCAAGTTCACATATACTTTCTTACTTACTTTACTTGATTCAATGTTCAATTTGCTCGAATGCATAAAAAATTAATAATTGTAATCATAATTTTTATGAAGAACTAACCATGATTATATTTAAAAACTATTTTATTTAATTTGTATTCTATATATGTGCCTGCATGTAATTGCATTTTATTTGAAAGTAGAACTTTATTAGTATATGTATAGAAAATTCTTGATGTGTGCACAAGCAATTAAAATTTAGCATTATGTCTGTGTTATTATAGGAGGAATAGAATACAAACTTGCTAAACGGGACACGTGCCTTGCAAAAATGCTAATAGATACTTTTCATCAAAGGACATGGGAGCAACTGAACATACAAGAAAAAGAAAAAATGCATCTTTTCCTACATGCACACAAATTGCAGAGGGTCTAACATAGCCTGAAAGTAATTCCTTAGTAAAAGCACATAGGCAAACCATATACCCAACCCCCAGGCTTGGCAATAAACATTAAATATAGCATGACGACCTTTCTAAGTACAGTTAAGAAATAACTCATGTATATCAATCACGCAGGCAACATGTTTCTCCAGCACTCTATGCCAAATGTTCATGTTTTACATGTCTACCATTTCAGCATCTTCATTTTTTAGTTTATAAGAATCGGTGAGAAGATCTATTAAATAAGAGTAAAAAAAACTTCTGCTCAGATGGCAAAATGGAAATGAGTTAAGCCAGGGTTGCCGAGTTTTGAAAGCTTCCCTCCAGGAGATCATGGAGGGAAGGTAGCGATGCATGCAGGGGGCGGGGCTTAATTACGAGATTTATGCAAACTGCGTCATTAAGCCCTGTCCCCTGACAAATACTTACCTGTTTTAAGTTGAAATAGGGATCGGGACAGGACTTGATGGCAAATTGCGTCATCAAGTTCATGCCTGTCCCTAGCAAAACAAGTATACTAGTGTTGCTAAGCAGGGGGGGCAGGACTTGAGGTCACTTGCGGGAGATCTGCAGGCTCTCCCGGGATATCAGGAGAACTGCCCAAATTTTGGGAGTCTCCTGGACATTCCGGTAGAGTCGGCAACCCTGAGTTAAGCTCTAGTTTTATGTTGGATCAAAACATCTTCTATTGCTGTCACCCATACAAACCTTAGATGCCATGTTCAGAAGATTCCTGATCCATTAGTGGGATGAGCAGAACTGAGGGTTAACCATGTCTAAGGGAAGTGAATTTCCTAAACTGGGCCTTAGAGAGGTAGGACCATGAGGGCATTGGGTTCAAAGGAGGATTAGCCAACGGGATAAAGGGAAAGTGCATGGAATTGGAGGAGGCGTTTGTTGTAAGCGTAGACCTTAAACACTTCCCCTTCCTATTGAACTTTAGCAACGATCCTTGGGGCCATAGCAACCAATCCGATTTTAGCTGACATTCTCTAGTATGTAAAAAGAAAGTGAGAGCTAGAATCTGATTGGTTGCTATAGGCAACATCTCCACTTTTCCAAACCCACAGCTTAGTAAATCTGGCCCTTGGTATTTAATGCTTACAAATTGTGTCTATTGGTTGTCTGTGGCGCTCTGGTTAAATGAAAGCAGGCTATTTAATGTTAATGTTTAATGGTAACGATTTGATATGATATTGCTTACGTGATTGTAAAGCATGAATCGACAGGTTTAAAGGGAGTGTCCTCATATGGCCTGTCAGATTCCGCTGATTACAGGCTCTACCCACGTACCACCCTGCCATCCTGGCACAGCCAGGAATAAAAAGTAGGTGATGGTGATGTAAGCACAGTTTATGTGTATTGTAAGAATATTATTGGATATCATTTTTTTTACTACACCTTTAACGTTTAGATTCTTCCAGTCAATAATCAAACCGGAGCATAACTTTAAAAGGAAAAATAGACAACTAGAACACCAAAGCAATGAAGAAGAAAGCCTAATTATTTGTTAAATAGCCACATGGCCTGTAAAAAAAACCAAACAAACAATTATTTGTCTTATGGTGGTTGCAATGTCTTGAAGGGGTGTGGGTCCCTGGAAAGAACGGCCCTATTTCCATAAGGCTATTTTCTCCCAGCCAGTTTCAAGCTAGCTGGGAGTTTGATTGCTTATGCCTGGATGAGTCGTAGCAATCGATCCATGGAGCTCCGAAACGTAAGCCTAAAAACTACCCCAACCCTTCCCCTAATTCTAACCCCCCCCCCTTTCTGCAGCAAGGCTATTTCAGCCAGTTTCAAGCTAGCTGGGAGTTTGATTGCTTATGCCTGGATGAGTCGTAGCAATCGATCCATGGAGCTCCGAAACGAAACGCTAAAAACTACCCCAACCCTTCCCCTAATTCTAACCCCCCCCCCTTTCTGCAGCACCCTAATTCCCCCTCTCCCGCAGCCTGACCCTAACCCTGGAGAGGTTGTTCACCTTTCCTGTGGTCCGGGTATTGCGGTGGCGGTGTTTCTGAAAAGGAATGGGTGGGTATGGCGATCGGCGTACTCGCCAATTCTGAAAAGAAAATTCTAAAATGGAGGGGTATTCATAATAGGGACATCTAGAATTTTGGAAATCCCTCATTCTATGCAGGGAATGCAACCGGTAATTTTTTGCAGTTTTAAAGTCAGTAATTAGTGTTTTACATTACACGTTATGTATTGTGTTGTAATAGATATATACACTCAGGTATAGACTTCTGATCTATCATGTGGTCCTCAAAGAAAAGGTCCGATAGATCTGCTAGTACTTGTGTCCATTAATCTGTGTGTTTGCTTTATGTCTGACACTTGCATGCATGATCGTCTGATGGTTAGGGTCTACCTTATCATTTCTGACTTTACTGTAAACTCCGCCCGGCCCTTCTGTTCTATTGGATTCAGTGCTCTTGGAGCTCAGCGGTCCCTGCTGTATCCAGCGTTCTGTGCGGGCTAGTGGAGGCCATTCTCCTCCCCCGCAGAAGCACATGATCCGTGGATCTTGCGTTAAGATTTCAGAGTCTTCCCAGTTTAAAGTTGGGACAGCTCGGAAGCCTGGATATAGAGGGGGGCGCCCAGCCTGTTTCTACTGTACGCTTTAAAACGTACCCCATAACACTTGCTTTGAAGATGTAGGGCTGGATTCACAACATCGGACGTATTGCATATACGTCCGGTGTTTCCCGATATTTGATACTGCGCATGTGCAGTATCTTTTTCACATAATCTACGTAAATTTTCGTTACGTAGATTGCGTATATGTGTAACGTAAAGTTATGTAGATTACGTGAAAAAGATACTGCGCATGCACAGTATCAAAGATCGGAAAACACTGGACTTATATGCAATACGTCCGGTGTTGTGAATACGGCCCATAGTCATGAACCCTTAATGACCTGTGCACAGCGGCTGGCCGGACTATGATCAACCCTTTGTATCATGATATTGACCGATTTCACTTGAGTCAAAGGGGCCACCTGTTTTATTCTACCACTAAAATGATCTGTCACACAAGGCACAGCCACATCTGACTAATATGTGACAGCTGCCCCTTGACTGTTAATAACTATATTCTTCTCTTACTATATACACGGTGCTTGACATCCTGAGGGCAGTCCCTGGTTAGTTCATCCCTCTGCATGTTACCACTCATTTCCATTACACGGCAGTAATGATGAACATTTTAAATGTATTTTTTTTTATCATTAATTTGATAACATCTTTTCTTTAGTCTGGTAACCTAATTATGCTGTTAATGAAAATGTTCAGAGTTGAATGAGATAGACCAGATATCTTTTTGTGTCATATTGAACAACCATAATTAACTCAAACAGGACAAAAATAATGTGCCAGAATTGTTGTGTTCTGCCCAGAGAACAAAGCACCTTCATATGTCCGACACACAAGAGGCAGCAGATTTTCCTGAGGGACAGCGTGCCCTTTGTCAAATAATGCTGATCCTGACTTGATAAGTAATAAGATATATATGTTATTATTACATTTTCTGACCTGGGGAGCAATGTCAGTGTTCACAAAACATGCATGCAAATTATTAAGTGCATTGTGGCACCTAATTCACATAAATAAACATTTATAATACACGGAATGTCAGACAAATCTACAACATCTCTACAACTTGCAATGTAAAATAATTTTCAGTTGGGCAATAAATCTTATTAGAGCCACTGGGACAATAAATAAGAGCCACTGAATCTCACCTTAACTTGCTTATATCCTGATCTTAAACAACTCTGTACATATGATTATTGTTGCTGACCTTTACCCTAGATTAACAGTTGTGCCAGTAGAGTAGGGGACATAACTACTCCTAATAAATACATATACCAGTAGTACACAGGGAAAACATCCACAGCAACGGATGATGATTCTTTATTAGCATTGCACTGGAGATCTCAGTCCGATAGACAGAGCTGTATGACAGCAGTGCAACCATAAGGGTCACATATATGGATTATATTATGCAAAATGCAGACCAGGTGCTCACCAGCTGCTGTAACACTACAACTCCCGATACCTGTAGACTGCTTGGATGTTGGGAGTTGTACTTCCAGGACGCCAGGGTAACTACCACAGTACAGCCAGTGACAACTTACATGTCATGAGATGTTCGTCAGCCATATGCTTACCTTGCGCTGTATACTTACATAGAGGTAACATCATGATGGCAGATTAGAGGTGAACGCTACTTAATGTGGATACTAGCTGCAACTCTACTATTCTCAGACCTGGACTGCGCCCTGCCACCAAGTTCAAGCTGCCACACATTGCGCATG
>WWET01000713.1:349285-368135 GCA_011038615.1 Limnodynastes dumerilii
TCATCCTTGGGCATGCTGATGATTGTAGCACTACAAGCACCAGCATGCTCTTCAGCGCTAAAAATCCACTAAAACCCGGGAAATTCCTGGTGATCTGAAAGGGTCAGACCCGGGAATTTCCAATTTTCACTGCTCCCAGAAAAGTCTCGGGTAAAAAATACTGGGTTTTTCTGGGAGGATGATGTGAAAGCGGTATAAGACTCCTTTCCGCTTCCCACATCCTAACCCTAAGACCACCCTAAGTGGTGGATTTAGAAGGACAGGGTTTATAAGGAGTGAGGATATAATGTTGGCCCTCTTTGGTTCCTGTGCCATTCCCTCCATTTGGCAAGGATGTTGTTGTTTGCTTTTCAGATGGGTGACTCCCCTGAAATCAACATGGTTTAGCCCAGGAGTAATTTTCCTCTCTTAATTTCAAGCTCCTTCTTAAGTCTGGATCCAGCCCATAGTCACAAACTCTAATTGGAGACCATCTTATATACTTGCCCCCTTTTTGAACCGCAACCCAAGTCTCTGTCTTTATTGTGTCTGATTTATTGTCCGTCAGGATTTCGGAGGTGGTCGAGCTCTCCGCCATCTGAAATTAAGGGCCGGATTCACAACTGCGTGTTGTGTGCTCATACGACCGTAATTTACCGACTCTAATTACTACGCATGCGTAGTAACTATTTTACGCTATCTCCGTAGCATTTTGCTATGTAGATAGCGTACAATAGTACGCATGAATAGTAATTAGAGTCGGCTTATTACGGACGTATGAGCACACAACACGCAGTTGTGAATCCGGCCCTAAATACCAACTAAAATGCGCCTTTGTAACATAAGAATTTGAGAATCGTTATTTTGTAACTTTATAGTGTGTGTATTCATAGGATTGATCTATTAATATATCTTCCCTACTTTTAGACCTTCCTTTCTGTATACGTTTTACTACATGTTGAACGTTAAGCCATAGTCCTGAATCCTATGTAGGTTTTTTAGTTATATTTAGTTTGCAATAAACTATGCCCATAGTGGGCTCTGTACACCTGCTCAGTCACATGTGTCCGGGAGACAATCGGTCAGGAACTTTGCCTTAAAAGCATTTATATAAAATAATGCATAAATAGCCAAGAAGATCATAAGGCCACAAAATAGTGTATCAAGATATCCTTGTAAACACACTGTAAATCAACTGATAGTTCATTATGAAGAAGCCGCTTAAAGCTGTATCTCAGATAGAACACAGACATGAAAGCAAAACGCTTAGTTCATCTGCAAAACTTGTCAACTGCAGCATCCAATCACAGAACGTATGAATGACATTGTTTTTCATGAACCCGGACTCCAGCTGATAAGTGCTTCTGTATTCTCATTTGCCATTTGTCCAGGGAGTACTTTGTTGACAGGGAAATCATTTCGTAAAGACACCCAATCAAAACTCCAAGGACAATGTGAGCCAGAGACATTCCAACACTTCTAATAGCAGTCGCTATACAGCCGAGCCTGAAACACAGACGCTGCCACAATCCAAACCGCTCAGTTGTATATTCTGTATACGGACAGCCGAGTGGGAGAATATTAAAGAATAATCTCACATTAAGCAAAAGTATTGGGAGGGATTAGCTTTGAAGTTACAGGGAGGGTATTGATATTAAACATACTGAATAAATGCTCCATTTATCTAATGTACTAAAGACCAAACAGAGAACCAGATCCAGATCCCAGCACACATGCGGGGGTCTGTCTGTCCACATGGAGTAGCACCCCCTGTCACTCCCCTCTCTTGTGCGGGATTTATAGCAGCTAACGCTACCATAAAGCTGCCTTAAGTCCATCGTGGGGCTCAGCGGTCCGTACGACCGCTGATCAGCACCAGTGTGGGAGAGGGGAATGTACAATTGCCATGCTTCACCCCGCCCACTTTAGCAGGCGGAGGTGAAGAACAAATGGGCTTGTACGCAACAGAGTTCCATACAAACCTTGCTGCGCTAGGGTTACTATTGTAAACATAGCGCAACATCTGGGAGGCATGCGTCCTCCATTCAAATCAGGCCCTGCATGCACTTTGCATGCTTAAGTAGCCTTACGTTATTAAGTCTGGATCCAGCCCAGAGCTACTATCTCTTGCCAAAAACATACCAAATAGGTCATCGCAATTCTGCTACTGCCACCTCAAAGCGAGGAACAATGCAGCTGAGTGGGAATCCTCCCAGTCGCTCGGGTGAGACTCGGAGGTATCATCCCTCTTAAATCTAGACTAAATGTGTTGTAAATTATTGACAGGTATTTGCACACTTGCAGTAAGAAACAATGGGCCTGTGTCAGACCTAAGGCGATGCGCTGGGCGTACCATTGTACATGCATTTCAGTCTAACAGCAATTATACTGAAACGCATGTACAATCACAACAACTGAGACGCCTTAAAACAAGGCAATACTTAGGAAAGTCACTCCACATCTTGAAGAGATGACTTTGGGATGAGGAAGTTCTTCTGAGCAGCGTTATTTGCTGATACAATGGTCTTTATTTCAAAGACCACCATACTACAGCTGAATAAAGACTGCCAGCAATTGCATTTTACAAAACGGCAGTGATTTGACTCTTGGAGTTGCGAAGAGTCATCTGCCAAAAAGGTAAATGTTTAACCTAACCCTACTTTTCTGCAGTCTAACCCTAAATCTACATGGCTTTACCCTAATCCTTTCACCCGCCACAGCCTAACCCTAACCCACCCAATAACAAATTTCTACACAAGGTCCCAAAAGTCACTTTGTAGTTTTTGAACAAAAGAGACTTTTACATTAGCATGTCAACTAAATGTCACAATGTGGTTGAGCAGCCCCTATTTGAGGGCCCAATCTTAATTGATTCAACTTTGTTTGATTGGTACATATTTGGCCCAGCTGGCATAGATGTCGATACTCATGGCAATTAGAAAGTTTGTTGAACAGAGAGGAGAGGCTTATGAAGCTTGCCAGCACAATCAAAATTCCAGCCACACCTACATTTACATGTACCCCCACCACCTACCAAAAACCATCAGAAACCCCTATGAACCGAAACTTTTTTATTAAATATTTAAAGTCATCACTAAAGTAAAGTTAGTCTTAAACCCTAAGGTTCATGTTTTTATTGTTCCTTTGGTTAAAATGTGTGTATACTGCATTTGTTCCTTAAAAAAAGAGCTGCCACATTAAAGAATGGCCCATATAATCTGCAGGCATCTCTAGTTGGGTAGATCACACTTTCACTTAGATTAGATCTTCCCAACCAGTGGCTTTCAGGTCCCAGAATGTTCTAAGGTCATCAGCTGATTCCAGACAGATCTGGGACTCAAACCCTGAGAAGTCACAGGTTGGTCGGCCTGTCTTAGAGCATAATACAATATATTCAATCAACTGTCTCAGTTCGGACAGCATAGTCCTTTTCGGAGTACCCTCTACAGACAAGAGAAATTCACTCCCCAATCAAGGCAGCTTGTACCATGTGTTATGAAAGGCAGAGACAGATTACCTGAGCATAACCCTCCTCTTATACAGAAGAAAATGATGAAGTTGCAGTGGAATACATGATTTTGGTGCTGCAAGATGGATATGCTCATCAATGCATCTTCAAATATGGTCATCTATAGCACTGTACCCCAAAATCCACCCTCAGAGAGCACTCCAGCATTCCCCATTATGCAGGTCTCCTTACAGATTTATAAGTGATATAATCAGGGGAGGAACAGGACGGGCTCAAGACCCATAGCAAGGTGGTGGAGATAGAGTATGCATGGGCAGGACTGGGTAGAGCAATGCTGTATTGGGTGCAGGGCTGAGCAGGTCTGTCTGCCTAAAAGTAGATGTCAGAGGTTGACAGCTTAAAACAGCGCTCAACGCTCCATGTATGAGTGCAGAACGTGGTTTATAAATACATACATTGAGCAATGTTTTAGGCTGACAAGCTCGGTCAGCTTGCATTCAGTGCAGCCATTCACCCTCCATGTGCTCCCTATAGTTACTGATTACTACCTGTGAAGCTTTTAAAATGTGTCCGTCAATAAAGAACCCTTCTGTGCGCCAGCATGGAGATCTGGAAAACCTGCACTGTTAGTGTTTCCTGAGAACAGAGCTTGGAAACCCCTGATGTAGAGCGATCTCCGTGACTAGCATGTAGTCTGGATTGTACATCAGTGACTAGGGTGCCGTCTGCATCGTACATCAGTGACTAAGGCAGTGGTTCCCAAACTGTGCGCCGTGGCTCCCTGGGGTGCCGCGATGCTCTCACCAGGGTGCCGCGGAAGGATTTTATTTTCTATTTTATTCTATTCTATTTTTGTCTTAGGAGTGCCTTGAAAAAATATGGAAACCCTAAGGTTGCCTCAAACTGAGGAAGTTTGGGAACCCCTGGACTAGGGTGCCGTCTGCATCGTACATCAGTGACCAGGGTGCCGTCTGCATCGTACATCAGTGCCCAGGGTGCCGCCTGCATCGTACAGCAGTGACCAGGATGCCGCCTGCATCGTACAGCAGTGATACGAGTTCACCCTTGAAACTAGAAAATTCTGCACCTATTTATCTCTCCCTCTTCCCTTTTGTTATAGTAGCTTTGCGCTACCATCATGTTCATGTCTATTCCCACATCCAATACTTCTCTTGCGCTGCACATTAAATCTACAATATTTTCAGTACACACAGATTTGAACATCTCCCTGTAGAATTCTCAAACTACATGAGAGCATTATAAAAGATGGTGATAGCACTGTAATTATGATGAGAAGTCAGTCAGTTCGATAGTTAAAGCTTTAATAGGCATAATTGGAGGACATTTTTCTGGCACAGGCTGGGTTAATATAAATCTCCTTGACAAGCATTCTAGGTTACATACAATTACTGATTTCATTACAGGGTTTATTTGCATGACAGATAACCTTGATAAAAGTGTATGACTGGCCTCAGTTCAAAACGGAGCTGGGAGCATGCTACTTTAATCATTTTCAAACGGAGGACTCATTGTGCCGTTTTATGAAGGGACTTCACATAACACAATAAATTCACCTAAATTTACAATGATCTGACAGGGAAGTAATGTGGTTACAAGTGCTCAACTTCAGCCAACTTTATTTAATCATCATGTCTTCCAAAACTAACTCATAAAATGGGAACTTCCAGGCTGGGACTTGTTTCAGATAAATCATAAGTTCACAAAACCATGTAGATCAGCGGTTCCTGAGGACCAGCCCTGGTCCTCAGAGACCACCAACAGTCCATGATTTCTAGACCTCCGCACAGAAGAAGGGATATGAGTACCACCTATGGAACTTTTAATATGTGTCAGTCAGTAATGAACACACCTGTGCTCCAGCAAGGAGATATGGAAATCATGCCCTGTTAGTGGTCCCTGAGGAACAGGGTTGGGAACACTGTTGTCCATTGACATTAGAAGGACTTTTTGTCAGTCCCTACAGAGGTCAGCCTGTACTTCCCACAATTCAATTCAAACAAACAAGTTTATAGGTAGCCAAACGTAGGCAATACCCTTAGGTGGGATTACAGAAGACACCCACAACATTACAGCTTTATCTTAATTGTATTTTAGTATTTATTGTATATTAAACAGCTTGTATTTTACGTTTAATGGGGCTTTAAACTTCCCATGAAGCATTGACATATATTCACTACAGAGAATTTAATCTTAAAAAGAATAAAAAAAACACATCAATTTGACTAATGTCCTAGATAATCAAGAAAAGCACATGCACCCTGTACCAGAATTATCTGAACGGCTAGAGGAGGGGATAAGTGTATTTGCTAACTTTCGCAAATCAGGGAGACTGCAATCGCACTATAAAATTGCTGTGTGAAAAGGATATGTCCTGTAACAGCAAAGGGGCATGCCCTGTGAATAGCTCCACCCATGGGTGTGGCTAGTACTGCCAGAAAAACTATTAGTGCTGACTTTTGTACTCTTCCCTCTGGGAGATCCCGGAGGGAAGAGCTAGAGGCCGGCACGGGGAATTTAATAATGACACGATTATGCAAATTGCTTTTTTAAATCAATGTTTCAGGGATGGGCGGGGTTTGATGTCGAAACGCACGTCACCAAGCCCTACCCCCTTTCCTCTCATGTCGGCTCTCACAGGATACCGGGGATGGGCCCAAGCCTGGCCCCTGGGGAGGTATGTAAATACAATGAGAGTGGGCCAAGCATCCTCAGTACTATCCACTGAAGTCTGGATCCGTACCAACATCATTAAAATAAATTACTTAATACAACACATTCATCTGAAATGTTATACATGAGGAGGGGACATGTATATCTAACATAGCTCTGTACACAAACTATGTCAGATATTTTTGACTATATAAGGATAATAGATTTAGCCTGTAAGTCAATGTATGGCTTATTCTGCATGTTCTAACTTAATCCTGTTTATTTCCCACTTATTTTACTGGCACGCAAACAGACACCATTTGTATATCAGAAAATAGAACCTAAAAAAAAAATCTAAACACATCTAAGATGAATGAGACAAAACAGCAAAAGACAACTCTAAAAGCACAAACACAGCTGAAACCAATTAGTAGAACGTATAATATCAAAGGCAGCCTGAGAAGGGGAAAAAAAAAAGTTAATATCTTGGAGTAAGTTAAAGTTGGAAGAGAAAAAGTATACAAGCACAACAAAAGATCGTCTTCCTCATTGCTTGATTGGCAAAGGATATCCTGCAATTATAACCTAGGTGTTGATGATCAACGCACAGGAAAGCCATCTTATAAACATCGCTTTCATGTTCTGAGAGATTTCAATTGAGAGTGTTGTGTGTTCACATGGTGACTGATGCTGTGTATGTATTGGCTACTAAAATCTTTTTATCATCTATTACCAAAAATAACATTGACAAACACTACATACAAAAAAAACAAAAAAAACAAAACACACAAAATACATAAAACGGGTGAAATTTACGCTTTACAAAAACAGCAATTTTTTTTTTATGTTTTTGACATTTATGAGCAACACGCAACATGCACCAGTAATTTACCAGCTTAAATTTAATTTGCATCTCTCATACTGCAATGTGTGTCATCCAATTGCAGACACACGTAATTCGGGATTACGTTTTGAAACATTGGGCTGAATCCAGATTTATGTAAGTGCTTGAAATGAGTTACTCCTGGGCTAAACCATGTTGATTTCAGGGGGAGTCATATTTCATCTGTTGCAAACAGTGGACCGGATCCAGATTTAAGATCGTCAGGTGATTTACGCACGCAAGGTAGTAATCCTAGCGTTTAAACAATCTTTGTTCTGTCCGAGCCCATGTGCTGTGCTAAAGCAGGCGGGGGGGAAGCATGTAAAGTCTACAGTGTGGGACGGGTGCTTCCACACTGTAGTGGATCAGCGGTCGTACGGACAGGGGGTGTGCACTCCCCTCTATCTCGCGGAATTTCAGACCCCCACGCACACGGAAAGCATGCGGGGGTCTAAATCCGGTCCAGTATTAGAGTTGAGAGGTTATGTTTCCTATCCCAAGTCTAAATAACAGTGTGATAGTAAAGCTGGTCAGTATATGTGTGCAGTAAGCAATTCAAAAATATATCCCTGCATGCAAAGTATACAATTACCTTGACTCCCCCTGAAATCAACATGGTTTAGCCCAGGAGTAACTAATTTCAAGCACTTAAGGATCCAACCCATTGCTGCTCCAGACCTATGAGAAATGTATTGATCCGGATGTGATAGCAGCACATGGACCATTTTGCAAGACATCTTGGCTGGACTTAACCTTCCAAGTAACCCTGGCATCTTGTGCACAGATCTAGCACCGAGCTGTATTATAGTGATCTGTGTTCTGTCTCCGAAAGGGGTACACCCTTAAATCTGGCCCTACAGGAACTCCCAACAACCAACCAAAATCACTCCAACCAATCAAAGACACTTTCAACAACCAACCAGAACACCCATGCAGCACATTCAAGGAGGTAACAGAATTCACTTCCAATATGGGGCCTCCCACTTAAATAAATAGACCCACAGTGTGCACAAATGGCATGTAGTTTCCATCCCAACAATTGATATTTCAACAGCCTAATGTCAAAATCCAAGTTTAGAAAAACATCATTTTGGTACAAGGACACTGCCAAAATTTCTAGTTTCGACAACCCTGGGGTACCTCCCCAGGGTACCTGCAGTACTCTTGCTCTGCTGTGCTTCTGTGGTCAGAGTTAGGATCAAGATTATTGCAATTCCCAAACAAGCATGTCAGCATTCTAATATTGGATTAGACAGGTTTTGTGGTAACAAGTCTGTCTGCATTTTAGTGTGGGCACATTAACTGTCGGAATTCAGATCTGAAAGGCAAACCACACAAAGTACAAATTTACACACATTTCATCCATACACCTGATGACCTCACACGATCATCATCTTGTGAAGCCCCCGGAACAATCCTTCATAAATAGGCTTCTCCAGTATAGTAAAGATTGCAGTCTAAACAAGAAAATAGCCCATTCAACAGGTGTCCAGAGCGCTAGAAACTAGCTAGGCCCTCTGCCTAAAGGCCTAGAAAAGAAAAGGATAGGTGAAAACGCTAGTCAGCGCTAATGTGGACCATACGTTAGAAAACACACTGCTTGTTAGATTAGCTCGCAACTAATCGAACAATTTATTGATACATATCTCCAAGATAAGTCTCCCTGTTACTGCTGTTCGTTTTTATTGAATTATTTTATATGGTGTACAATTAGTTTAATAAATTGTTATATATCTTTTTACAAGCAGTGTGTTTTATAACGTATGATCCACATTAGCGCTGACTAGCATTTTTACCTATACTTCTCCAGGATAAAAACATTATATGAATATTGTGCTATTATTAACAAACACAGTCAAGTTAGTTTGTGTATTGTTAATGTATAGACCATTGTCAACACTGGTCTGTCTTTGGTAGGAGGCATTCTTCTCTCTTACAATTTGCAGTTTTGTTGAGTGTCACCCACCGTCCTCATATTGGTCAAAAGACATTTGTAGTGTAACAGACAAACTATCCAACACCATTATCTGCTCTATCTTCAGTTCTGTTGTAAGTACCCAAAGGAACGGAGACAGGACTTCCACGATTCACTGCCCAAAAAGGGGTGGGGCTTACCACAGCATTAGACTCCGCCCCTGCAAATCGGGACAGTCCCACCGCAAGGGAAGGGGGACTAATTTGTCATCCATTTCTTCCCTCCGGAATATCTTAGAGGAACGAAATAGATGCTGAGTAGCCCCCCCTTCCCCTGTCAACCTAGGGTGCAGAATGCATGCCACAGGGACCACTGTTCTGAGGGGCCTGTGTGCACTGCACACCCTGCACCCATTATAGATACGCCTATGCAAAGGAAGCACATACATTTTACTTTAAAATTCAGGCTATCATTTAATACGAATTTCTATTACATAATCACAGTCATTATTACAACATCTTTGCCTCTGGACGAACCCTTTTCCTAGAAAAAGGGAGGACAATCCAAAAGGGAATTAAACCTAAACGTATCCATAAGAAAGAAGGATGACTCGTGCTCACCCTGGACACAGAGAGAGTAGGATATGTGATAGGCCTTTTACAACATCAAGGATTGTGAATCGTGAAGGATGGAAGGATTTTCCGGATAAAAGTTCCAAAACAAGATGTATGACGTGGTAAAATGCCGGGGGTGTAGACTTGGAGGAAGTGTGATAAACGTCTATCTCCCCAGGAATGGGAGCAGATGCCTCTCTTGGCCGTGAAAGAGAATATATAGAAGCAGCATAGAAAAATATGTGCTCCCAGACTATATTTAGACAGAAGGAAATCTTGACCAAGATAAAAAGGAGTTAGCGGTGAAGCAGTTTATGCTGCAAGTACCTGACCTTAACTCTGCAAAATCAGCCAAGAGACACAAACAGGCCCCATTCCAAATCTGGGGCCGTATGCAGAATGCATTTAGGGAATCTACGCAAGGATGAGATATATAGATAATGTAAAAAATGTACTACGCAAGCGCAGTAGGAAAAAACACTAAGCATACGGCCCCTAATCACCTGCAGCCACTCAAATAAAGAAATAAATATGGCCTTGTATATTTGAAGTCTCAAAGCAATATATGAAGCATTAAAAGGAAAAAGAACCACATTTAAAAGTGACAAGAATTTTACTAGTGCATATTAAGTAATCACTAAACAATGACTAATGACCGCAGACGCCAAAGTTGGTCATACATAAACATTGCGCTATATATGGGGCAGGTCGGCTTTTAGGGACTCCGGGCTGAATAAAGATCTAATACCGTTACCTGGCTTTTGCAAGGAGTTGCATGCAGGTAAGTGGGCGGAGAAATGCAGATCCGTGCAGATTTTAAGAAAGGATTATGTTCGAGGCATTACAGTACGTCTCATAGGACAGAATGGCAGTCATAGGATAGAATGGCTTCCATAGTATAGAATTGCTCCCATAGGATACAATGGCAGGCAGGCTTTTTGGCTCCCCGGCGCCCCCTTGGGGGTGACTCTGGCACCTGCTGGTCACGTGACCTTCAGGATGGGACGCACGCCATGTAACCTCCGGGATTGAACAAGCGGAAGGGGTTGCCATCTTGGTTTTTCCCCTCCCCCCAAATTTTTTTCCTCATTCGGCCACTCCCATTGACATACACAATTGTCCAGAACTGCGCACATGAGAGGGAAAGGGGGAAGAGACAGGGGAGTTAAGAGTGAAGGTCTGGATCATGGTTCTCTATCCTGATCTGGAAAGCTTTGGTGCAGAAGTTGAAAAAAAGGAAGCAGAACGGCTTATGCCTCACAGTGAGTGGGGGTGGGGTAAGTCTGGATGGGGGAGAGAGGGAGGGACTCACGCCACGCACCACTCTATAAAAGAGCACACATAGCGCAGTTGCTCTGCACATGCACAGCCGGCAGCCAGCTTAGACAGTGCTGACCGTTGTTTATCAATAACTTGCCAACAGAGGGCAGTGCTAAGCTATCAATTGTTGGCAAGTTATTGATAAACAGCGCACTGCATTCATAGACTAGGTACATGGCCTTCTCTCCACCAGGCCCTGAGACAGCTGCACACATGGTCGTTAAACTTCTAGCTGGAGATCTCGTTCATGCACTTTGTCTTTGCTTTGCATAGCAGCCATTTTAAAGGGGAGGGGCTTAATAGGCTGCACACCCTCTTCACAGAGCAGAACACACTCCCTCTATGGCACAGCCATGCTGAAGGTTTAGGCCCAGATTCACACCACCGGACGTATTGCTCATACATACGTATTTTACAGACATTTGCTTCTGCGCATGCGTAGTAAATTTTTTACGCAATCTGCGTATCGTTTCGTTATGTAGATTGCATATATGCGGTCTTAAAGAAAAAATTTACTACGCATGTGCGGAAGCAAATATCGGTAAAATACGGACATATATGCAATACGTCCGGTGGTGTGAATCCAGGCCTTAGACTCTAATAACTGCAATATTGGGAAGTATGCGGTCATTTGATCGTCTTGATAATAGTGTTGTGGCATGGACCAAATTGTCAAAACCCCAATGACAATCGAATCGTTTGTGCTGCATGAACAATCCAACCACCGCTGGTGCGGGAAGGCCAGTATATAGCCCCATTTATCAGGAAATGTGTCTCTCTATGTGATGGAGGGATTTTAATGAGATGATAAATCTGGTAACTAGTTTCTCAACTGAATTCAGCTGATGCAGAGGTAATTAGAGACATAGGGGCCAATTTAGAGTTAAGGAGGAGCTTGAAATTAAGGGCTGGATTCTCACTTAAGAATATTGTTTTCTAAGTGCGTAGTTATAAGAGCAGAGCTACTACGCATGCATAGTAACTCTTTTAAGCGATCTACGTACCATTTCGTTACATAGATTGCGTACGTGCGGTCTTTAAAGGCTGGCCCGATATGGATGGTGAAAAAAATAATAAAATAAATTCAGGATGGCGATTTGTAAAGTTTTTGTTTGGGAAATT
Organism: Limnodynastes dumerilii; assembly: GCA_011038615.1. Classification (NCBI taxonomy): domain Eukaryota; kingdom Metazoa; phylum Chordata; class Amphibia; order Anura; family Limnodynastidae; genus Limnodynastes; species Limnodynastes dumerilii. Next base: position 361,258 of record WWET01000713.1, read on the forward strand.
GGTCATTCTGGTCATTTTGAATTGCGGTTTACAAAACGTCCTTTAGTAAATCTGGGCCCAAATCTTATATTTAAGTGTCATATAGCACAGAACCCAATCCACTCAAAAATATATAGCCAATGAATAAAAGAATGATACTAATGTGATAATTAATGCTTTGCTAATATGCTGGGCAGATGTAATTATATAGGAATACAATCCATTTTGGCAAAGCTCCCAAAATTGTAGCACAAATTATTGGACACATGTCCCCAATTTATGTCTCTAATACTCCCATTCCTTCACCCACAGGAGTTAGAATAAGGACTGGGGGCCTGATTCAGACTTAAGAAGGAGAGGAAAGTTACTCCTGGGCTAAACCATGTTGATTGCAGGGGAGTCATATTTCAAACAGTATTAGAGTTAAAAGGTGATGTTTATCATCTTGTCTAAGTAACAGTGTAAAAGTAAAGCTGGTCAGTATCTCTGTGCAGTAAGCAATTCAAAGATATATCCCTGCATGCAAAGAAAACAATTCACTTAACTCCCCCCTGCAATCAACATGGTTTAGCCCAGGAGTAACTCAGGGTTGCCGACTTTTTAGAGCTTCCCTCCGGGAGATCCCAGAGGGAAGCCATTGATTTCTCCAAGGGGGGGGCTTAATGATGCAATTGTATCATTAAGCCCCGCCCTTGTCAATCACTCTTGTATTTTCTAGCATTTCAGGGGATGGACAGGGCTTGATGACGTCATCAAGCCCCGCACATCCCTAGTAACGCTAGGGATTACAGAAGTAATTGCTGGCTGGTGGGGCTTGCGAGAGACTAGTCGGCAACCCTGGAGTAACTCATTTCAAGCACTCTCTTAAGTCTGGATCCAGCCCAATGTACCTGTAAACATAGAGCGGAGTCCACAATAACGATTTTTCTTTGTATCCCAAAGTTAGGACTTGGATTAATGGGTGGTTCTTGCCAGGGAAGCTGCTTCAGGTGTTAATGGCATTTCCTTGTTCATAACCCCATGCAGACTACAAATTAACTCAGTTCAGATCAAGAGCTTGGAGCTAAAGACAAGGCTGAGGTTCCTTGTGAAGGAGTCCTGGTTTTAGACTCCATCTCTGAGCCTCCATGTTGTGGTGCCCCAAGGTGCAGCATGTCTAAAGTCCTGCGAGTAGATTTACTAAACTGTGGGAAAGGAAAAGTGGAGATGTTGCCTATAGCAACCAATCAGATTCTAGCTCTCACTTTCCTATTACATACTAGAAAATGTCAGCTGAAATCTGATTGGTTGCTATGGGCAACATCTTTTTTTTCCTTTCCCGCAGCTTAGTAAATCTGGCTCCTGGATTAATCAGTATCACAAGAAGACAACAAAGGAAGCAGTGTGCACATTTCACATTTTATGCCATATTTATATATTTTATTTTTGTTTAATTTTTATTACTGTAGATACCCAGATTCTGAGATTCTCAGCTCTTTGTAATCTAGGTGCATGCCACCTTGAAACCAGAAAATGATGAGGGGCGTTAAAGGGCATTCCATACAGGGTCATTTACAGCAAGGACGTGTGTACACATTTCATGTCCTGTGACCAGTTGAAAAATACACTAGTGTGACCTTTTTAGGCATAATGCTTTGTCCTCCCCCCTCCTAGTGTAAGCAGTAATGATCGGACTGGAGCCTCTTATAGCGGGTTAAGAATGTACGGATGGGTTCGCCTGCTTCAAAGTTCCGTATCTAAGTGACAAAGACACTCCCCCACGTATGTTTGTGGAACCCTATATTATCTTATCCGCATGTAAGTTTAAATGCGCGGACAAGACAATCGTACGTAAGGGCTAAGTAGAAAGCCTGCCCATTGTGCGTATAAACTACACACAGATCTGTCACGCTCCACGTGCAGATTTGCTGGATGTATGGAAACAATATTCAGATGTTATTCAGACGTTCAGATACGTAACCCGGAAATGAAAAGTATTGAACTGCAGCCGGTTTCCGCACACTTCTTGTGGAACTCGGCTATCGTTCTTGGTGGAAGATTCAACCCATCGAGCCTGATCCAGAACGGCTTTTCTGCCATTCTACGCATGCGTCGAGCAGATGTTGCCCGGCATAATCCATGGCTCTGGGTGCCGTGGATCTTACGGACGAAGGGGCGGGAAGCTCCGTAACTATGGAAGCTAGGCGGGTGGATGGAGGGTAATTAGGAAGGGAGGGCAGGGTTTGACAGATTAAGCTCCTGTGTGAGTGTAGTTACACACAGTTACGCCGGCTGAAGTTAGGGTAGCCTTCAGCCGCGTAACTGTGTGTAACTAAGCTCACACAGGGGGAGTGATGGGAGGGGGGGGGCACACCATAGCTACGCTGGCCGTACTTATGGACAGCGGGCCAGTGTAGCTCTGGAACAGGCCCATCGTCTCTGCAAATTTCCCCCTAGTCATGCAGAGTCCTATTCAAGCTGAAGAAGCTCCGGCTTAAGAACGGTATTTTAGGAAGTGACCTACTACATGTGTGGTAGGTCATTTACGCAATCTACGTACCATTTCGAAACGTTGATTAAGTGTGGACGATCTTTAAAGACCTTACGTAGATATTGAAGAGGTGGTGTACCATGGAAGCATTGGTGATTTTCTTTTTTTAAGAAGAGCAGGTGGGAAAGGGATTTAAATTAGCCGGGGAGGGCTTGGCAGGGATCTGCTCCTTAAGAAGGAAGTTAGGCATGGAAGCCCTTCAGCACTCTTAAGTACCATAAGACCATGGTAAGCTAGGTGCGGATTCTGCTGCACCTAACTCATTCTGATCCGTGAGTCCCGTCTGGAGTCTTTAGTTAATTACGTACTGGCCATGACCTTCCTAAAAAAATACATATAAAAAAAAAAAAATCACTGGTTTGTTATACATGTGTTTTTATAAGGGAATGTGTAATGTTAACCCTGGGTAGGATAGAAGCCCTGTTTATCTGTAAATTTACAGTTGGCCAGCATTGGCTTTATGAACTCTTTGTTGTAGAACTGTTGCTAAGACTTTTTGTATATGAACCAGCCTTACACGTGTTTACAGAGTTTCCAGTCTAATCCTTTTATAAACTTTTCTGTAGAAGTTTATTTGTAGTACGGCAAGAGAGCATACTTCTATGGAAATCCATGGTGATGACATGGCTGCTTGTTTAACCCAATTACAGCATGATTTACCACTGTGTGAGTAAACACAATGTATCATACCAGTTAACAGAGTGGTTATTTTATATTGTTATTATAGAAAACCGGCTTTCTCATAGAAATTCTAGTATGGCAATTATAACAATTGTTTTTCCATCATTGTTAGCGTTACTGAACAAATGATATGTCTGAAATCATGTCCCGGGATCTGATACAGAGACTGAAAATAAGAGAGGAAAGTTACTCCTGGGCTAAACCATGTTGTTGTTTTCAGGGGGAGTCCAGTTAATTGTATTCTTTGCTTGCAGGAATAAATCTTTGAATTGCTTACTGTACACAGATACTGACCAGCTTTACTTTCACACTGTTATATAGACTTGGGATAGGAAGCATCACCTCTCAACTCTAATACGGTTTGCAACAGATGAAATATGACTTCCCTGCAATAAACATGGTTTAGCCCAGGAGTAACTTATTTCAAGCACTTACTTAAGTCTGGATCCAGCCCATTGTCACTAAATATTAATAAGGAATTGATAATTGTTATTAGTGGATCACATCCTTCTCATTTACATGCTGTGGACACTGGTATTAGAGAAATAGGGAATCCTATAAAGGAGTTGCAATAGGAAACTGGAACGTTACAATGTCTTTTTCACTTCTCAAAATAGAGACGTCAGTTCTTTTCATCCTTATGACCCAACTACTAAATACCAGGAAACATTTAAGTTTATTTGTTGCATATGGAAAATAGTAGCTTAGTTTTCAGAATAGAAATATATTGCTCAACATTAAAAAAAAAAAATCTACTATTGCGAAAAAGTGGATCAGTCACCAATAACGAACATTTATTAGTAACAGACGACAGACTTCTCAAACAGTGGCCAAAAATGTAATTAGGGAAAAATAATATATTCTAATGAATGTTTCTTCCATTTGTTTCAGAATTAACTTGATCTATTCTCACCTCGTCCTTCATAACCTTTGTATAATGCTAGTGTGAACCGTAGCACACTAAAAATAGGAAAGATGGAATAAGATATTGACCAATGATAATGTAAAAACTCAATTTTTATATAAAGTCAACAAATATTGATTAGCAAAAAAAAAAAAACAAAAAAAAAACCACTGACTCAAAACATAAGCTTAATTTTAGCCTCATTGGGCCCGATTCAGACTTAAGAAAGAGATGATGAAATCATTCTTGTAATGAAGAAACATGTCAAGGTAGCTTTTTGAACTCCCCAGGGTACTATCGATACCTTTATCTATTCATTCATTATAGCAAGCAGTGCTTAAATGGCTAATACTGGTGGCCAGCCAGACACGAAAACTGCGTTTATATCAACTTTAGCGGCAGCATACAGCATCTGAATACCAGAGTGAGCGGAGTTGGAGAAGAGATCTGCATGGCCGTGTAATTATAAGTGGACAAATCTCTACAGCCGAGACTATCGTTACTTTAGAGTGGTGGCCGATTCAGCGTATCTCTGTGCTTTGCACTAATTACGGCCGACACATATATTCTGTACACGCAAGCAAGCGGCATTTAGGACTGTTTTACTCTATCCCTATCGCTCACTAAAAAAGACAAACCTAAAAACAAATAAGCGCTTGGGATAAATAGACTAGCATTTAATAATGCTAAATAAAAAAAATAAAAAACAGTGGCCCCATTTACCACCGCAGCGAAGGAGTTCTGGATCCAGCCCACAGTTTTTTTTACTATTAACTGCTGAATTATGGACTAAAGCTGGCCATACACTAGAGCGATTATCGGCCCAATCTTGCAATTATTGTGTTATCGTGCAGTTATGTGTGTTATAATATTGTGTACTTGTGATATCTACGCAAATAAATTCCTGGTGACGTTCATACTTTCCTAGGCATGATTATGCTAATCTTACATGACACCTACCCTTTCCGTCGGCTTGTGTTTCCAGTTCTTTGACAACTAAACAATGGGCGATCGTATACACATCATGTATTGAAACACCCGTACCCTGGACTTTTAATGGACCCTGCATGTGCCCTCTGGGCTTATAATGGACTCTGGACTTTTAATGTAACTTTGAATAAAAAAAATAGTACGAGAAAATACATTTAACGGCAGGTGTATAGTCAAAAGTGATTTTTGGGGGACGATAAAAGGAGATGAAAAATCTTTCACATTTTATTACGATTATTGGATGGAATTTGTGTAGTGTAAGGTGCAGATAGCCTTTCGGAGTCTAGAGGACTCTAGACAAAAAATAGTAAAGATTTTCAGTAATCGTTCTAGTGTATGGTCAGCTTTAGTTTGCACAAGAGAGAATCCTGAACAGTTTATTATAACATTTGGAAAAATAATATTTAGCATTCTTTAAATAAACAGATTAAATATAGAATGTTGTCTAGGAACAGAACATGCTCAGATCTAAGGATTCAGCATAAAATCTAAATGATTTAGACAGCACAAGATGTGAGCGTCAAATAACAGATAAAAATAAGAAAATAAGTTATGAGACCTACGTGTGGTTTTCATTTTGTATGCCCTAGTACAGTCAACATACACGCTATACGTCATAGCAGAGGATACTATTTGTTAAAAGTACAATGAAGCAGTTTGTTGGGGAATGAGGGAGACCACTGAACTTTATATGTTGCAGCCACTGCTCTTAAACTTTTGTGGGTGATGCTAAGGTGAAAGGGTTCAAGTGCTCTGTAAACATACCACAACTCAATGAACATGTCTGAAACATGCACAATAACACACCAAAGATTTATACTTCAAATTAAAAATACCCTGATGACCATCATGTACTAAAGCAGGCCTAGCGATTATAAATTTACAACATTGTGCATCTCTTTTTCCATCCCACATATTACGCTGTTAGGATGGCGTGCCACTGATGGTTTTTTGTGACCTCTGAAAGTTTAACGCTAATGTAGGCATAAATTAGGACAAAAAAACAATACTAAAACTCCGACACCCAGCTGCCATGTCTCAAGAGTATGCAAATGCGGCTTTTAGGTGCGTATATTTAAAAAGGGATATACTGTGCAGGCATTGTAACTTAATATATGAAATTTACGTACGGGATGGTTATGAATCACTATTATGAACCTATTTTTTCAAGGTTCGTAGTGACTTAAGAATGAAGGGGCATGCTGAGAAAACTAGAGAAGATAAGATTGGGTGGAGGGAGGTATTTAAATGAGAAAATCTGGGCACAGTTAAGCAAAAACATTTTTAACTAATCGTACACACAACTACGAACCTAGAGAGAAGGTAGTCCTATGCCGTCTGTAAGTTGGTTAAGAAGCTGGAAACTGGGGGCATGTCAGGGGATTCACCTTGCTACTTTTTACATATAATTAAGAACCTAAATCATTCTTAAGTGTGAACACGGTCTATCGTTTTTTTAATCAAGTCGAGTGGGAAAGAATGCTTAAAATGTAACACTTAAAATGTAGAATACATACAGAATTTGCAGCATTGTGGTGGCGACCAATGAACGCTTCACACCACAATTATTACTAGGTAGGCCCCTAAACGTAACCCTTCTACCAGATTGATGTAACACACTTTGGTTGTTCAAGGGCCAATAGGATCAGTGCAGGGTGGTGGGGAGATCTAGTCTCAATTATATGGCAAGGTGTGGTGACTATATAATGTCCTTGGCTATTGGGCTTTGGGAGCAAAACACATGGTGCAATGTGTGGCCAGCACTGGCCACGGCACTATATCATAATTTAATAT
>WWET01000713.1:368350-380211 GCA_011038615.1 Limnodynastes dumerilii
TTGGGTTTATGACATCACCACATTTCTTTGCTGTTCAGATAAAGATCCATCCATTATATTAAAACACAATTTAACCACCAAACTCTATAACATAAAAAGGGACACCTTGGACTCAATTTAGGATAGAACTCATGTAGTAATTGAATAAATGACTTATTTATAAGTAATATTCATTAAATGTACACATACTTTCTCTTAAAGAGTTTACAAGTCAGGGATTATGAAATGGTGTATACAACAATTTGTCAAATGATATTTCTGCTTGTTATATAAATGGTTTATTACCTATAGTATGTCTACTTAGGAAACTGTAAAAATACAAAAAAAACCAAAACACACATTTGTTCGGAAGGATACCAAAATATGTCATTAAAAACCAATAAACCTAAAAATTGCAATATCTGCTATGTAAATTCTATCTCAATTGTTTGCAATGGTTTCAAGAGCTTATCAGAATGGAATATATGCAAGATAAAATCCTGACAGTAAGGGGAGGTATTTTCTGTCACACAGCAGACTTCCTGTCAGTGCCACCAAAGAGTACTGCTAGCATCTTCTCAACCATGTTAAAAGCCAAAAATAGCAGATAACAAGACATAAGCTTGCACTCATCTGATACACTAACGCAAATGCAAAACCAGATATCTCCAAATCTTTTAAAGTGTGGAAAATGTCACATATGTTTGTCAGTCTTCTCATGGGGAAATTGGAATTGTAGATACAAGAAAATAGGTAAAAAAAAAAAAAGTATTGAAATACTTGAACTTGGTATGTACCAGGCTGGAATTGTGTTACTGGGGAAAGAATTTATGTTAAACAGGCCACGGTGATACCTGCTGCTACGCTGCAAAATATTTCACAACAAAGCATGCCATTCCTTAAAGTTGGCACTACAGACAGAATAGCACACGGGCAACATTTATACACTGAACGATGCCATTCCACATCAACAGAACAATAAAAAAGTAAATCTAAAAGTTGGTTTACATTATTTAAAAAAAAAAAAAAAAAGTGTCAAAATATGATACTGTGCAATACTGCCACAATTTTACAACCAAGAGGTTTGGTAAACAAGTTAACAATTTCCACAGAGCAATTGTTTTGTGTATATCTAAATATAGAGTTCAAAGACTCTTCTCTCAAACTATACTAGAGAACACTTGTTTCCAATTTTTTTTGTGTAATTATAGCCACATGAATCATCAAAAAAAGCGAAAAAAAAAAACACTCACGGCTTATTTACCAACACAATTTCACTGACATATTTGTATTAATAAAATAAATAAACAACAACCTACTTCTGTGTCGAATAAACCTTTTTTTTTTTTTAAACAAATTTTATAAAATTAATTTTACTTCTGTGTCGAATAAACCTTTTTTTTTTTAAACAAACTTTATAAAATTAATTTTGGAAAATTTGCCGCAGGGCATTGAACAAATCAAACGTGTGTGACCATTAAAATCTTTGGACACTACAAAGGTATAAAATAGATCACAGAATAAAAAGCAAATAATAATAGCAAAACAATAAAAGGATTCAATACTAATAATATAATTTTCCATAGCAAAAGTGATTTTACAAAATGTTGCATATAAAAAAAAAGCTCAGATTGGAATGTAAAAAATCATAACAGAACTTTGAAATAATATAAAAATCTTGGCTACTCACACTGTAAAGTGGTAAACAAAACACTTCCATCCGGTGGGTCTTTCTAAGAAGTTATAAACTCTGCCTTGTATGTTGGTTCTGGTGAGCAAGGGCCGCCGTGTGCTGTAGATGGAAACCCTCGGGTCCAGATTGATTACTGGCCGAGGGGACTCTGTGGTAATCAGGACATCACGCTTCAGTTCAAAAGTGTTGGTGGCACGTTCCTGACCTTGCTGTCCATTGCTGTTTAACCCCTGTGGCAAGTGCATGTGTTCGTAGTGTGTGTTCATGTTTTCATTCATCTCCAGGGGACTCTGTCTGTTGTGCAGATTTTTTGGGGAAGTTAAACGTCCGACTCTCCAGTTTTTTGGTTGCAATTTAGGAAACGATGACATTGGAAAACTTTAAACAAAGACATAAAAGTTTCTGTGCCAGCAGATAAAAAAAAAAAAAATAGGAAGAGACAACCTCAAGTCACATAGAGAATGCCCAGTTCTTCTTTTCTTCAAAGGAAGTCTTTAATCTGGTTGGAAAGAAAGAACATTAAGTTAGTAACATTCACACACGAGTGGTGACGTCCTGCCCACTTCAGCTTTCTCCCGATGACTAGAAAGGGAGTGGTGTAAGCAGGATTCCTCTTCCTCATCACAGCTCACTCTCTCTGTCTCTTAGATGTCTACTACTACAGTTGTTGATTTTAGAGGTGTGATCGCTAACATGCTCCTGTGACAACGGCAGGTTAGGAAACGTTCCCTCTATCCTATATTGTTTAGGAGAACATCCAGCTGCCAAACTGTAAGTTAGTACCTGGACAAACCACATTGCAATGCAAGAGGTGCTAAAGCAATTTTTATATAATAGGAAAATGCTATTTGTTTCTGCGTCTAGCACACAGGTCCATAGCTAGGGGTGTGTGACAGGCAGCTGCTACATCCTGAATGGGAACACACGCAAGCGATCTGCAGTCCCAACCTGTCACCAGAATTTGTGGCTTCACAAAAGTATAGTGATGTTTTGCATAAAACCATTAATGTATGAGCTCACACTATGGACCTTTTGCAACCAGGGACCCCCCGAGACGGTGGGGAAGCAGGTGTTAAATGCTGGGGCCCGGGCATGCAAGGAGGCCCGTGCCAGCACCAAAGTCCACTTTTGGGAAAAGGATATTGGTTTTCTGTGCGGTAGATGATACATAAGAAGTGTATTTCAGATCCAGTCACTGCTGCACATGGAATGGTGGCATCTATGAGATATCTCACTGTAACATCAGATATAATGTGTCTTATCAATTACAGGTTTTCCATGTAAATCAAATTAAATATGTCTTTATCTCCCTGAATAACGGTTTGTGGTGTGGGAGAGACAAGTAAAGGTAGTGGGATTGTATTACACGGTTCACTGTGTAAAGTAGGAAGAATGTAATATGGGGTGCTGTGTCTGTGTTTTAAGAGGTAGAGATGAAGTATTAAGGGGTGCAGCATGTATGTGCATGAGAGAGGTAGGGAGAATGTATTATGGGGTGCACTGTATGTTTAGGTATGTGGTATGGAGTCTGTATTACGGGGTGCAGTGTGTGCAAGAGAGGTAGGGAGAATGTATTACGGGGTGCAGTGTGTGCAAGAGAGGTAGGGAGTCTGTATTATGGGGTGCAGTGTGTGCAAGAGAGGTAGGGAGTCTGTATTACGGGGTGCAGTGTGTGCAAGAGAGGTAGGGAGAATGTATTACAGGGTGCAGTGTGTGTAAGAGAGGTAGGGAGAATGTATTATGGGGTGCAGTGTGTGTAAGAGAGGTAGAGAGAATGTATTACGGGGTGCAGTGTGTGTAAGAGAGGTAGGGAGACTGTATTATGGGGTGCACTGTATGTTTATGTATGTGGTATGGAGTCTGTATTACGGGGTGCAGTGTGTGTGTGTAAGAGGTAGGGAGAATGTATTATGGGGTACAGTGTGTTTGGAAGGGAGGTAGGGAGAATGTAGTAGGTGGTTCACTGTTGGTTTATGTGTGTGGTATGTAGACAGTATTATGGGGTGCAGTGTGTGTAAGAGGGGTAGGGAGAATGTATTATGGAGTTCAGTGTGTTTGTAAGAGGTATGAAGACTGTATGTAAGAGGGGTAGGGAGAATATAATATGGGGTGCAGTGTGTTTGGAAGAGGTAGGGAGAACGTAAGGGGGTGGCCTAGCACTTATCACCCAAGGAAGCGCAGCCATGCCACCAATATTTTGAGCACAACCCTTTTGATGCAACACAGTTGCAAAGTGGCAGCACACAACTCTACAATAGTCAACTATGTAGGGGCAAGGCCCAAAAAGTTACTGTACCAGGGCCAATTATTCCTTTTGCTGGCCCTGTTTCAATGCTCTATAAATAAGGGGTTACAAAAATTTTCAATAGCAGCAGCTGATGGCTCTCTGTGGGAAAGCTCAGATACAGAGAAGTAACTAAATAATTGTGTTCTCACACCAACATTTTGAAAAAGGTCCAGAATATACAAAATACTTTGCCCCCCTTGTAAGCTTTGGGGCACATAGCTACGCCTACTACATGGGACATGGCCAACTTGTGGGTCTCCAGGTGCTAGGAAACTACAAGTCCCAGCATGGTTTGTGAGGTATCAGCTATGCCTACGCAGTATAAGCATACTGGGGCCAGTAGTTTCACAACATCTAGAGAACAACAGGTTGTACTACATCAGTGGTAGTAGCACTCACGGCAGTGGTGAACAGGTGCTACGCACAGCCAGTACTCAAGGGGCAACCGTAATAAACTGTAGAATGGTGTTGCCTCTAAAGCGAATTTCCTGCTGCTTAGAAAACTTAGCTTGAAATAAATCTCAGCTATGAAATGAGGGATTTCAGCAGTTTAATCTCTATGCGACACACTTTCAGTAGCATTTATTTCTTTACAGTGGGAAGCATTTTTTATTCACCTCAGAGCAGTAATAGAAAAATAAAAATGCAATACAATATATTATTTCAGGAGGTTTAGGAAAAAGAAAGCCCTGAATGTCAATTTTTTTTTTTTTTTTTTCGAGGCAAGGTATTTTAGGAAAAAAAAAAAAAAAAAAAAAAAAAAAAACACAATAACCACAGCCCCAATGCCTATTCATTTTTTCTTGTCAATTGCATATGCTGCTTAAAATAATTTTATGGGAAACATTGGCCTCAACAGAACTGTCTGTTAAGAACATGTGTAATGTATCATAGGTACCACAGGTAGTTTTACAACGCCATCTGGTGGTCAAAAATGAATAACTCACAGGCTAGTAAATAATCGCACTGATGGTTGTCATTGGGATGTAGAGACAGACGAAAGTTCCTTTTCTGCTCTCTCTGTTTGGAACGACAGCCATTTTAGATGATTATTTTTATGAATAGGTGAATATGCGATCGGCATACTCACCCATTCCTTTTTTGGTAGCGCTGCCCGCTGGACCACCAGAGAGGTGAGAAAACTCTCCGGGAACTTTTAGGCTTAGGAGGAGGGTTAGGGTTAGGGCTAGGCTGCATGGAAGGGAGACTTAGGGTTAGGCTGTGAGGAACGGGGATTAAGGTAAGGATTAGGGAGAGGGTTGAGAATCATTACTTACCTTTCGGAGAAGCGTTTTCGGTGCTCCAAGGAGCTATTGCTATTCCTCTTCGAGGCAGAAACAATCATTTCGGAACTGGCTGGGAGCAAACGGCCCCATCGAAATAGGGTCATTTGCAACAGGGACCCACACCCGTAAAATATGGATGAAGGAATTGTGCTTTATAGTCCATAATAACCAGACTTGTGTAAAAGAATAGAAAATGTACTGGAAAATACTTTGTGGGACAGGACATTTTATGCCGTTTGTTGTGTTCTCACAGTAATTCTTTCCATTATAAAGAGACGATAAGAAATGTATAGGATTTTACATCAAACTGTAACTCGGGGCTGCTACTTTCTATTTATTTCCCCTGGGAAATCTTGGATGGAAGAAATAGATGCTATTATGGGCTTAATGGAGTGATTTATTCAAATTGTGTCCTGAAGCCCCGCCCCCTGTCCATCATCACTGCTATCCATTGTTCCTGGGGGTGATGACAAAAATGACATCATCAAGTCCCGCCCAATCCCCAATAACATGAGTAATTGCTGCAAGGACAGTGTGGCAAGACTTGTGGAAGATATGTCTGCTCTCCCTGGATACCGGGAAAATACGGTCAGATACGCCTGAATTTCTGAAGTCTTCCCAATATTCCGGGAGAGTCAGCAACCATGGTTAAAATATAGACGATGGACCAGATTTACTGAGCTGCGGGTTTGGAAAAGTGAAGATGTTGCTCATAGCAACCAATCAGATTCTAGCTCTGCTTTCCTATTACATACTAGAGAATGTCAGCTAAAATCTGATTGGTTGCTATGGGCAACATCTCCACTTTTCCAAACTCGCAGCTCAGTAAATCTGGCCCGATAAATTGAAACAAAATGTCAGCTACAAAATGTATTATTGTCTTTAAGCAACCCTGGTGTAACTTTATGCAAGATTCCGATTTCTACATTTTGCAAACCTTTCCTATGGTCCAATCAGATTACAGCCGCTTTTCCCATTTGGCATGTTCAGAGCTGCATGAAAATCCATGCTAATAGGACAGTGCTAATAGGCTAGAACACGATCCAAGTGATGGAAGCTTGGCACCTCTGGATCAGAAGACAATGACGATTGACACTTCTTGACTCAATGTGACATGGACAGGGGCAGCACGGTGGCTCAGTGAGTAGCACTTGTGTCTCACAGGTCATGAGTTAGACTCCTGCATTAGGAATTATGTGTGGAGTTTGCATGTTCTCCCTGTGTCTGTGTGGGTTTCCTCTGGGTGCTCCGGTTTCCTCCCACATGCCAAAAATAGCTGGTAGGTTAATTGGCTGCTGAATAAATTAACCCTAATGTCTGTATGTTAGGGACCTTATTACGTAGTAATATTTTCTGATAGTTGGGACAGTAGGATAATGTAAGGGATATAGGGATAATATACTGTTAGGTGACAAGGTAAGGCTGCAGAGTGGGGTGACATTTCAAGTTAGGCTACAGTGAGCGAATGGTTAGGGTTAGGCTGCAGTAAAAGGGGACGGTTAGCGAAATTGGGCCAGATCCAGAACTAAGTGCAACAGCGTTTTTACGCTAGCTGCTAGCGTAACTATGGGTGTATGAACGTTCTGCGCATGCGTACACCAGGAGTTACACAAAGTAAGTGCGGCTGGCCCTAACTGTATCGTAACTACGTACAAAGGGGCTTGCCAACCATAGGATAGCCATAATTGCACACTGGAGGCAGAGGGTGGCATCTAAATCATTCTGTATGGGCTGGGATAGGCGGTTACGTCCATCAGGACACTATGTACGACAGTGGTTAAGCTTTGAAGTTAAGGTAGGGTTTGGTAGTTGTAACTCAACAAAAGTACCTCCGTCTCATGGGAAAGCCTGGGGGAGAGATTAGTATTTAAGCAAGCGTAAATACGATACGCGCTCGATCGTAACACTCACTTAAGTCTGGATCTACCCCATTGTGTTTTTCTTTTGTCCGACTAATCACTATCAACAACACCAACATCAATATAATGATTTTACTACTACCATAAAATAAAGAACTTCCAATGGACAAAGGCTAAACGTCCAATTCAAACAAAGTACTGAATAAATGAGTCAGTACATTTATTTAAATTATAATTAATTATTTCTTTTTTTATTCTACATCTTTCTGATCATTAAACTGATGATTTATGTACTGTTCAGCTTCTCAATATTCTTCCATGTACACAGGGGATAGATATTTTTCTTCCCCTTTTTTTAGGACTTTAATTGGGTCATATTGTTAAAAGTAACAAATTTGGACCGTATTCGGATGTGTGTAAAAAGTACGCAAATATACGCACCTACCGTATTTCCCCATGTACAAGACGCACCCCTGTATAAGACGCACCTTAATTTTGGGATCCCAAAATTAAAAGTGCACCTTGTACATGGGGAAAACTCCCCTCTCCCCTTTAAAGTTTTCTTACCTTTCAGATCATCCAGCAAGCGGGACCTGGGCCAGAATAGGACGTCCTGCGGTGGCGGAGACTGGGAAATGAAGTTACAGCCTGTGACCGCGGGACTTCGTATCCCAGTTTCAGCCACCGCGGGACTTCATATTCTGACCGCAGTCCCGCTCGCTGGAAGAACTGAAAGGTAAGAAAACTTTAAAGGGGAGAGGGGAGCAGCAGCTTAGACCTTATTTTAACATCCAGTCTCAGTCTGACTCCAGACCAGTTAAAATGGGAACCCCCCTGTATAAGACGCACCCTGTTTTTGGACACAAGATTTTTCCAAAAAAGGTGCGTCTTATACATGGGGAAATGCGGTATGTTGCAAGGCAGCACACCCATGACACTCCCCACACACACACACACGGGTTTTCGGTGACTTCCGCCTCCATAGGGCACCCTTAAGTCTACGCGCATAAGTCACATGTTACGTACATTCATATTTATCTAACCGTTCCCTCAACTGCCCATTTAAATGCTTCCCCCCCCCCACCCACTTTTTACGTAACTTCTACCATCCGGATAAAAACCACGCCCCTCTGTACATACCGTATGTCCCCAAGTGCGAATTACAAGTCCGTGCCGAAAGTGCTCACGTGCGTAAATACTACGTAATGTGCGTGGAAAAAGTTACTACGCACGCGCAGTTAATCCGATCCTAAAAATACGCACAAAACCCAACGCAAAAACGGATCTGTGAACACGGTCCTTTATCTTTAGTGTTGCGACTATCTTTGCATCAAAAACAGAAAAATGAAAACCCATTTCCTGCAGAGCACGCTGGGCTCACAACTGCCAGACGGACACAGAGAAGACATTTATGTCCGCTGAACACTTATAGGGGCCTTAAAGCTGATGCAGCCCCAGCAGAGAATTGAGAAGTATGAATGGGTTAGAAGCAAAAATACACCTCTTATCTTCCAGAGAGTGGCCAGAGACAGAGAGGAGTATACTGATGACCAGTTAGAGACAGTCGACAGACCCACCGTTTGATTTATATGGTCATGTAACCAAGAACAGTGCTGGAGTGTTAATTGTTGCAGATAACAATTCATCTTCTCACTTATAACATTAGGGGTGCTGCAACAGGGAGAGCTAAGGGGCCCCAAATTTAAAGAGGGCACCAATCAAGAGCGGGTATGGGCACATATTTAAATATCTCCTGCCGCAAGACTCATCAGTGATCTGACAGCTGGTGATAATGGGGTAGATCCAGACCTGCGGGCTTGTTACATTTCATCAAATTTACGCTAGCGTATTTTCTAGCCACTCCCCTCGCTCGTACGTACTTTGCCCGTTTTACGCTTCCCAAATCCTACCTTAACTTTTCAAAGCGTAAGTACGTACATAATGGATTTACGTATGTAATGGCCTAACCCGGCCCATACTGTACGATTTAAATGCCTCTCTCCGCCTACAAAGCGTAACTTTATGTATCGCAAGGATGAACCTGCTCCTTCGTTCGTAGTGACGCTGATGGT
Organism: Limnodynastes dumerilii; assembly: GCA_011038615.1. Taxonomy (NCBI): domain Eukaryota; kingdom Metazoa; phylum Chordata; class Amphibia; order Anura; family Limnodynastidae; genus Limnodynastes; species Limnodynastes dumerilii. The sequence goes on from WWET01000713.1 coordinate 377,527, forward strand.
ACGTACGTTCAGAGTTACGTGGCGTAACATCTGCCACATGCATGCGCAGTAAATACGAATGGGCGATTTTACGTCAGCGGCTACCGTAGGTAGGTCTGGATCTGTCCCAATGACAGGAAACCCCCTGTTCCTCCTAAACACAGGCAGCTTTTAATTCATAGCAGCTGCTGGAGGAACAGCTTGAGTTTGCCAGCCACTCCCCAGGAGTAGGTGCTTAACACTGGTGTGATGACACACATAGGAGCAGATTCTGAGTTCATAATGCAAGCGGCTTGTTCAAGTCTCCTTGCAAGAAACGTTTGTTCAGGGTCACATCAGATGTGGCGTAATGAGATCCGTACAGGGCGGGATTAGTCATGCAGAATAGCTGCATGGGGCGGTATTGAGGAGTTTGGATCCGTGCACATACGGACGCAGATCCGCACAGAAAACTGAAGGTTGATCTATGGACACAGAAGCGTCCATAACTACATGCCACAGAGGGGAGCTCGCTAGTTCCAGACCTCCGTGAGTACATAACAAGTCCATCATTTGATCTCTGCTGGCTGCAGCACCAGAACCCTTTCTCCCACTCCTCTAAGATGCAAGGAAACAGCCTATTACAATAAACCTGATTGTTTTCTTCTATTATAGTTATGTCTTGTATTGATTTGCTAGTGGTGGGGGAACTGTACACTACGGGCCGGATTTACTAAGCTGCGGGTTTGGAAAATTAGAGATGTTACCCATAGCAACCAAGCAGATTCTAGCTGACATTCTCTAGTATGCAACAGGAAAGGGAAAGCTAGAATCTGATTAGTTGCTATGGGCAAGATCTCTATTTTTCCTTTCCCACAGCTTAGTAAATCTGGCTTCATGTGTTCCTGCTTGTGTGCGCCTGGTATGGGTCTGCACCCTCATGATGACGCACTATATGTATGCATACCTCCCAACATTTGAGACTCGGAAAGAGGGATAAAAATTTCCCCGTCCATTGGGCGTGTCAATGGAAGTGGGTGTGTCATGTACCACCCAGAGGGCGTGTCTAGGGAAGTGGGTGTGTCTTGCCCTTTTTGTCGAATGTTGTTAAAAAAGGTTTGGGTTCCACCAGTGTGGGAAGTGAGGAGGCACAGTGAGCGCAGAAAGAACTAAAAACTTCTCTGTGTATAGAATAGTATTAAAGTGATTCCACCCTCTTTTTCTTAGGCTTTCCCTGGCTTATTCATAGAGCCTTAAATACTGAGCTTCTGCCCTATTCATATCCCCACACTGTCCTGTCCACATTCCTTGCACAGACACCTGAGATTTTATTTCCCTCTCTCCCTGCCCCTATATGCCAGGCCCTGGGGTGGTAAGCTTCCATGATCTTCTCTCATATAAATAAATGTCCAGCGCGCTCTGTGTTTACTTTAGTCTTCCTCCAGCCTCCCATCCCATTCATTAAGTTCACCATTCAGATGTCACAAAGAGAACCACTAATTTTCAACTTCTTACCTTTAAATCTTCTTTCCTCCGCGGCGCGGTACACAGTGCCTGGACGCAGGAGTCCAGGCACTGTGTATGTGATTACACAGTCACAGGCTCCGGGAAGTGAAGGCCCCGCGCGGGGCCGCCTGCAACCAGTACAGTGCCGCCGGGATGATAAACCTGGCGGCGCTGTACTTGCTGCCTCTGCCTCCGACCCGCTGTGACTCCTGGAAAAGGAGTCCAACGGGGGAAAGCAGTGGAGTTTTGTAGGACTCATGCCCTAAGGCTCCGATAGCGCCCACATCAGCTGGGCGCCATCGGAACCTGGGGCACGAGCCCTACAAAACCCACGTTAGTTACGCCTCTGGTGTGCGGTCACGTGATGAACAGCAAATACAGAGCTCCCATTGGAGCCCTGTATTTTCTGTTCTACACGTGACTGCAGACCCCGCAGATAAGGTTTTGAAGAGCGCTGCGCATGCGCATGCGACGGGGCTAAAAAAAAACAACAAAAAAATTAAAAAAAAAAACAACTTGGTCTGAACAGCGGGACAAGGCTGGTGGCGGGCGGGACAGCGGGACAGTCCCCCGTAATCGGGACTGTCCCGCGAAAATCGGGACAGTTGGGAGGTATGTGTATGGCACAGAAGGAGCATAGTTTAACCCTTATGTACAATTCACCACTATGCTCCAGCTCCATTCTCCATGCAGCTGGTGCGTAAAACTTAAGACAGGGCACAAGGAACAGAAGATCTGTACATGCAAGTGTTCTCCCCTCATCAGTACAGAACTTAGTCTCATCTCAGGTTGTTGTTGTTGGTTCCTAATTTTTGGTGGGGTATTGGTTGAACTTAGGTCATGTGGTTAGGTTTAAATAAGAGAAAACGTTCTCAGATAAGGAGCTGGTTAATATGTCTGGGTATGTATAAGAGGGCAGTGAAACTCCTGCATTGATTTACTAAACAATGGGTCAAGATTAGAGACTTGGAAATCAATGGCAGAGACACAAAACCTTTTGTAAAAACAGGTCACAAAAAAAGTTATCTTGTATATGTAGGAGGCAAGTAACCAACATAGGGAACGAACATTAAACTTGTCTAACTGCACAACACAATGCCCTTTGAAATGGAGAAACCAAAGCTATGGTTCTTTGTTTTGGAAAAAATGTGATTTAGTAGAAATGTTGTAGCAAGTTCTTGATTTACGCTTACACAGGACTCATCAAACAATACGAAGGGC
>WWET01000713.1:394697-407299 GCA_011038615.1 Limnodynastes dumerilii
TGCTCCACTCAGTCACACACACACACACACACACACACACACAAAATCCATAACTTACCCCTCCTAAAGACTGTAGCTGTCTTTCCTCATACTTCCATACAGTGAATGACTGGTGGATAGTTCCAGTCATCAACCAATCAGCATGCTGACAGCTATTCACCATCTGCCTGGCTTCTCTGATTGCGTGTATTCCACAATCAGCCTGGGGCAGATGTCCCCTTGCTCCACCTCTGGCCAAAAAACAGCAGCATTAAAATGTATTCTAATTCAAATCAAACCCTTGTGACCAGCATTGAATAGTGGGGTTGGGGCATGATGGCACACTCTGACGTTGTATTCTTTCCTGTTTCTGCTGGTTCTTATTTCAGTGTTTCATTTTTCTGGATAGGGAATCATAAAATTAATAATAGGGAGACCTATATCACTGTGTAATGGGATACATTCACTGGCAAGAAAACTGGCTGGTATAAAACGGCCCTTTCCAAAAAAGGGCCATTCTCAGCAGCACTTGCAGTCCCTGCTACGAAGGGCTGCTTTCAGACACAGAGACAGACGAAAATTACTTTTCAGCTGTCTCTATTTCGAATAGGGAGACATTTTAGAATTCTTTATGAATGGGTGAGTGTGCCGATCGCCATACTCGCCAATTCATTTTTGCAGCACCCACCGGTGCAGCTGATAGCTCCGGAAAGTTGAGTAACCTCTCCCTGGGACTTTTAGTGTTGATGAGGGGTTTAGGGCCATAGAAGAGGACGGTTAGGCTCAGGCTGCGGGGAGGGGGGTCTTTGGGTTAGGCCATGGGTGGCCAAGCTCGGGCCTTATGAGCTACCAATGGTCCATGTCTTCCAGGTCTCCTTGTTAGAGCACAGGTGTGTTCATTACTGACACATTCAAAAAAATCTAAAGTTGGTAGTGATTATTTCACCTCTGAGGAGACCTGGAAAACATGAACCGTTGGTAGCTCACGAGGCCCGAGCTTGGCCACCCCTGGGTTAGGCTATAGAGAAGGGAGTGTTAGGGTCAGGCTATAGAGAAGGGAGGGAGGGTTAGAATTAGGGGAAGGGTTGGGGTAGTTTTCACTCTTACCTATCGGAGCACTGTGTTCGGTGCTCCGGGATTGATTGCTATGCCTCATTGAGGCATAAGCAATCAATATCCCAGCCAGTTCGAAACTGGCTGGGAGAGAATGGCCCTATCGAAATAGAGCCATTCTTAGCGGTGCCCCACACCCCGGAATAACTCACCTTTGTGGGAACCACTCTTCAGGTCTCCAGGGGTCGCATCATCGCTGCTTTCTACAATGGAGACTGACTAGAATCGCTGGCAGTCTACAGTCAGCAGCCGCACAATGGTCATTCACAAAAAAAAAGGCCATCGCACCGGCAAACCACATCCGTGATAAATGCAACATAATTTAAAAAAAAACGTATTTCCCCTTATTTATTAATAGGTTTTTATATAGCGACAGCAGATTACACAGCGCTTTACAATTTTAACAATCATTATAACAAGACTGGGTGGTAACAGACAGACTGGACAGGTAAGAAGGCCCAGCCAGCAAGCTTACACTCTATAGATATGATTAAGCTTTTAGTATAACAGAAGCCTGGTGTCTGATGAAGTAAAGGTCCCATACACTGTCTAAACCAGGGGTGGGGAACATCTGGATTAAGGGCCTATAAGGCCCCCATTATCATTTGTTCTGGCTCTTAACAGGTGGGACGCAAGCAGGGGTGTGGCTTGGCTTCCGGACATGCTCTCCAGAGCTCAGAGCTGTAGGGTCCTGCAGGCTCCGGATCCCAATCCCAACTGCCACCAGAGACCCTGAAACTCTCCATATTTCAGGATCCTGATCAGGAAACTTTGGGACGCCGCCGCCATTTTTTTCTAAAGCTCATATTAGGGGTAAATTAACACAATTTTGGATCAAATATAGCAAGGTAATTTTTATGTTGATAATTTTCTATGCCTCGCAAATGATATTATAAATATTCAAATGGCCCTTGGCAGAAAAAAAAGGTTCCCTACCCTTGGTCTAGACCATTCAGATGTTTTATCAGATTTTCAAAGGTTGAGCAATAACAGAAAGAAAAAAAAAACGAGAAATTGGTGTTTTAATGTCTTAAAAAAATAAATAAAGAAAATCCAAAGAATAATTTGCCTTCGCCCCTGCTCAGGTTCCTGTTCCCGGTTGTTTTACCACATGTTTGTTTTTATAATGTCAAATATAGATTTTCTATATAAATTTAACTAAGCATTATATAAGACACAGCTTAAAAACTGAGCTCTCTTCATGCTTTCCTAATATGAAGATTTCTGCACCATCAGTTCAGTGTTTTTACATAACCCTAAACTTAACCCCTTCCTAACCCTCCATTTCCCACAGCCAAACCCTAGCCTTCCCCTTCTTGAGCCCTAACACTAACCCTATACCAGCCGTAGCCTGTGAGTCATAAATAAAACAAGTATTACAAGTATTGAATAAATGTCAATTACATGGATTTGGGTATATTAGGGGTCTGGCTATGGCAAACTATAAAGAGTAAATATTTGGTATTTTATGGGTCTGGAAATGGCCCATATTATAGTATTTGTGGGACAAATTAGGGGAATAGAAGTGGCACTCTATATAAAGAACACTGGGCCTGATACAGAATTAATGTCCGGATTCACAGTTACGTAGTTTTCATCTTTTGTACTTACCATTGATGTACGTAGATTGTGTAAGAAATGGTACGTAGATAGCATAAATAAGCTACTACACATGCGTAGCTTAATTCTTAAAATAACGTACGTAAGACTAAAACTACGTAACTGTGAATCCGGACCTAAGCCCATAAGGGGACTTACACAATTCTGTTGACATGTAACATTGGCGCATACATACGCCAGATGTTATATGTCGCATGTCCTTCCATACGGAACTTCATCCCATACGTAAGAACTTCCGTAGAAGAGGCCGCCAGACAGGTGGGGTTAGGCATGTAAAATGAAGGACCAGGAGGCGGAGAACAACAGTTCCATATGGATCTGCGTCTGCGTGGATGGAGATCCGTGCAGAGAAGTTATTGTAGGGTCCCGAAAGAGGGGAGTGACAGGGGCATTCATTCCTCTCCTCTGTGCCGAAAAACAGATCTCCATGCCCACATATACTTAACATAGTGTGCCTTGTCCAGACCCCTAATATACACCATATGTATTACAAGCATTAGAAACCACCCTTCTAAAATCTTGCATCTGCTACTGATGATAATGGGCTGGATCCAGACTTAAGTGCTTGAAATTAGTTACTCCTGGGCTAAACCATGTTGATTTCAGGTGGAGTCAAGTTAATTGTATTCTTTACATGTAGGGAGATATCTTTGAATTGCTTACTGCACACAGATACTGACCAGCTTTACAATCACACTGTTATTTAGACTTGGGATAGGAAACATCACCTCTCAACACTAATACTGTTTGCAACAGGTGAAATACGACTCCCCTGCAATCAACATGGTTTAGCCCAGGAGTAACTAATTTCAAGCACTTACTTAAATCTGGATCCAGCCCAATGTGTTTATTGCTGGTGAGGAGCATTGTCAGTATTGACTGAGCCCAAATCAGTTAATCTAAAATGAGAAGGAAAAGACATCATGACATGTTGTAAAGAGGTATATAAGAACGGTCTAGCTAAGGAGCTGACATCTTCTTTCCACTAGGGGGCTCTATTTTCTATTATATGTCCAGAAAAAGTATTTATTGTATATGTGTAGAGGAAGAAAGCCTCAAAGAGCCAGAATCAGACTTATGGTTTTGCTGCATTTAGATTTCCAAACAAGCAATTTGGATATAAACACAAGCGCTGGGTCAACACAAGCTGTTGAAAATTCCTGGCAGCGTGAAGGTCTGGCTAGGGAACACCCTATATAGTAAACTAACTAAAGATGCATTAGAATACGCTGATAAAGAACAGGATATGATGGAGCGAGCGTACCTGTATAGTCTACACACAGTACAGAGTATTTGTTGTATAGAAGGGGAGAGAGAAAAAAAAAGACCGAAGCGTATGGACAATCAAGACTGATACATTGCATTGGAGGGACACAATGTCCAATGTGATATACAGGTTAAATACTGTACTGCTATGACCTGTACACATGGTTCAATGGTCATACCAGACAGGTGTGGGTCGACGCGGAGAACGGCTATTTAGCGAAAAGGCCATTTTCGAAACCCCATTAGCAACTTTCTGCTATTTCCCCAACCCTTATGTTAATTCTTACCCTAACCCTCCCCTTCCATTACCATTAGACTCTCTTCCCTGCAGCCTGACCCTAAGACTCGCCTTCTAGGCTCCAGCGCCTCCCTGCAGCCTATCCATAAATCTCCCCTTCTCCCATTGATCCCCTCCCCACAGCCTAACCCTAAAACTAGTCTACTAAACTACATCCCCGCCCCTGCGCTAATCTGTCGGGTCCGACGGTGGGATTTTCAAGATGGGGGCATATTCTAAAATACACACAGCTGCCAATAATTATTATTATTATTAATAGTATCTGCAGCGCCGTACAAAAGCAATACTTACATGTACAATACAATTAACAGACAGGGTACAGGTTCAAATTAAAAAGGAATACAATACAAGTACAATGCAAAAATAAAATACAGAACAATACGTATGGAAATAAAGATGCAGGATATGAGGATAGGAGCAGAATAAGGAGAGAGATAGACAGTAAAGAGAAAAGGTGGGAATTAAGGAGGACAAGATAAAGAGGTGATGACAGGAGGGAGGAAGTCCCTGCTCATTAAGTTTGGATTGTAGGGGAGCGTGACAGACCAGAGGGAGGCCAGAGAGGAGAATGTTGCAGTAGACGGGAGATAACGAGTGTGAACGAGCACTTTAGGAGGAGAGCAAGAGAAGTTTGGTGGTGCTGGGGTTCAGGGGGTTGTCCAAAGGGATGCTGAAATCACCTAGGATGAGTGAGGGGAGGTCGGAAGACAGAAAGCCAGGCTCCAAAATTATCAGTGAATTTGGAGGTGGGGCCAGGGGGCGGTAGACAGCAACAGCAATACGAAGATGGATGGGGTGGTAAGAGGCAGATGCAGTGTACCTGAAAAGAGGAGACAGAGAGAGAGGGCTCAGGGGGTATGATGCTGAAGGTGCAGGGAGAGGAGAAGGCCCACATCACCGCCAGGGTGTTTGCCAAGCCTAGGGATGTGGGAGGAAGAGAGACCACCATGGAAAAGGGCAGCAGGGCATGCAGTGTCAGAGGCGAAGAGCCAGGTTTCAGTAATGGCGAGAAGGCTGCAAGAGTTGGACATGAAGAGGTCATGGATGACAGGGAGCTTGTTAGGAATGGATCTGGCATTCCACAGAGAGCAGGGGAACGGGAGAGGGAAGTGGGGTAATGTGGATGAGATTGGAGAGGTTGCAGGAGTGATGTGAGGCACGAGGGAGGGTGTTGGTACAGGGACGATGATGATGATTGGGATAGGAATTGAAAGGAAGAATGATAGAGGAGTGGGAGAGGGTAGGGGGTGAGTAGGAAGGATGGGGAGGGAGAAGGTGGTGGATGAAGAGGCCAGGGTCATTGAGGTAGGAAGGAGGCAGGTAGTAGTGATCTAGGCAAGAGCAGCTGCACGGAGGATCAGAAGTAGTAAAACACATGAAAGGACAATAATAAAAAGCATGGATGTAAAGGGTTAAATAATGTGCAAGGTTATTATAAGTCCAACATAGTCAGTAGAAGCAGCAATAGAGTGGCTTCATCTAGCAATATGCTGGTAGGGCTGTTCAAATGTTTTTGTAGTTGTTTCTGGTGGAGAGTAACAGACTAACAGCTGTTGTAGTGAAAGAAGTCCTTAGTGAAGTGGTTGGTTGGTCTGCGGTTCCCCCAGTGTTTTCCTCCTGTTCAGCTCCGGTGTAACTCCGAATTCTACCTATCACTTAAAAATGATTCTCTTTAAAAATCTATTCACTAAGGCAGCCTTTCTTTAGCCTAATTTATAGGAATTGGCTGTCGGCAGCGTATATATCTAACACATACCCGCCGGTCGTCTTCGATATTTCATGAAATTTATTGGACACAATCCAGGCCATATCTTATTTTCTGAAAGGGTTTGGAAAAAGTAAACCAAATATCACCAGATGACATTGAAATGAATGGCAGATGTTGGTAGATATCAATTTATCATGGCAGATTTTCCCATGCCATTGAACTTGGGTAATCCAGTGTCATTGAAAATTCTGTAATCAAAAGGTTATTTCCAGTTACCTTATAAGGTAGGGGACTCCATGGTCCGGATTCAGTTACGTAGTCTTCATCTTACGTACGTTGTTTTAAGAATTGAGCTACTACGCATGTGTCGTAGCTTATTTCTGCTATCTACGTACCATTTCTGTATGTAGATTGCATAAGCGCGGTCTTTACACCCTTTTTTTGGGGAATCACACGATTCAAACTACATAAGTGGTTCAATCATTTATTTAGAAACAAACAATAACTTTAAAAAGAAAAATGACCCTCACACTTCTAATTATCACGTTAGCGTATAAATGCAATGTGCCAGAAAGTTCTGGATACACAGACGTTACCATCTTGGTAAACAGGGCATAGAGTTTTAATGAGGTTCGGGGTGGAGGGGGAGAAAAACGCGTCAGTAGAATGGGAAATGCTTTTAATACACAGAGGTAGTTCCACTTATGAAAGCAGAGTCATTTACAAAAATCCAGCCCTTGCTTTATGGGCGACACTGGTTAAACTTGTAGATATTTGAGCGTGTCTCAAATATAAAACCTACGTCGTTTGGAACCATACAATCGTAATGAATGACAGATGGTATGTATACTTTTCTATCATTAAAGGCACTCCAAACTTTCCCCAGTCACAGATTCTCTTAATATATGAGAAAAAAAATAAAAAATTAATAGAGATTGATGTGGCCTCCAATACACAATTCCCTGCTCCTCTCAGGCCTATCCAAATATACGTGTTACATGGTCTACTCCTACCACTATATACTGTGGTCCAGTTACAGAGAACGTCATCTCTGGAGACCAATTACAAAATAAGCAAAGAATTGGGCTAACAACAGTGGTTCACAGAAAACTCTGTTTATACAAAAGAGAACTAAGGTAAGTTTTTATTAAAATGCAATGTTCTTTGCAGTCTTGTCTGTGGCCTAAACCTTATGTCAGTCATGTTACACATTTAAATCCACACAGCTTTCATTTTCCTCAAAATCATTATGTACAAACACGAGAGCATATTACAGAAAGGGTCATCTAATATTGTACAGGGTCTATGTGTAATTAACACAACACATATTCCTTTTTAGAAAAGTCTCTTTTTACAAAGCAACAAAGCCAACTTCCTCCTGTGCACAAAACAGAATCATTTCCTCGTGAATAAGAGTCTCCTCCATACACCGTAACAATTCTATGATTGGCCAAGAAACTTCACACACCTTGGCACACCTGTTGAGAATACATAATCAGCACTTGTAGCAAGAGAAGGACTGTGTTGACAGAGGTACATGTCTAAACAATTACGTTACAATTCTCCATGTGGTAACAGGTTTAGTGGATTCAAAGCTGGGACGTAAAACTATAGCAGTAGTCACATCTTCCACAAAAACTTCACATATAGCATTTATGAGTGTTCCACTAGAATCACTGTTCTTTGGGGTACCCAATATTGAAATACGGAATGTATATTACAGCCTACTTGCAATTCTTTAACTTTCATGTGTACGGAATAGGGACTACTGATCCCTAAGTTTAATTTAAATGTACGTACATTTACACGGCCTGTTGATGTACTCATCTTTTAACCTGCAGAACTCAAAATACATTTTTGATCATCCGCTTTCAAGTGCATAGTGAAAATCATACAACATTCACACACATGAGGGCACACAAGATTGTTGGAGCCCAAATGCACAATATGAATGTTGGTTTAGTAGGCCTTTCAAACAAAGGCAATTAGCAAATGTTTGTCTATAATAAAGTAGCTATTTGACCTTTAGATTTTAAAATTAAAACACTGATTGATTTCAATAAAACTAGATATCAGATTGAGAAGAAAAAGTAATTTGCTCAACAAACTGCACAGATTATTCTTACTAAATCAACAGAAAAATTGTTGAGAAAAAAAAAAAGGGAGGGATGGGGCATTTATAAAAAAAAAAAAAAAAAAAAAGGGAGGGATGGGGCATTTATATTTACCCCAAATTCTTTCTTTGTGTTATTGCACAAGTAGCTTTTTTTCCTATAACAAAAACAAGATATCTCCAGTGTATACAACAGCAAATGGTTTTGTCATCAGTAATGGACTGAATACTCCAAAAAAAACAAAAAAAGTGTCTACTAACAATTTGTTCTTTATAGAGATAAGACTTAGGGCTACATTTAGTATACTGTGGAAAAGAGTGGAGATGTTGTCCATAGCAACCAGATTGTAGCTGACATTCTCTAGTACGTCATTGGAAAGTGAGAGCCAGAATCTTATGGGTTGCTATGGGCAACATCTCCACTTTTCGTCAGTTTAATAAATCTAGCCCCTAGATTTTAATATCTGCTTGTGATGAATGCACTCTAAGTGCAAACTTACAGCTGACTGGCCGTATTCAGAGATCCGTTTTTAGGGGAAGTTCCGTGTGTATTTTTGCGATCGGATGAACTGCGTATGCGTAGTAACTAAATTTACGCTATCTACGTTGATTTTACGCACGGAAGTCCATTAGGCAAGGACTTGTAAATCACATTTGGGAAGATCCGTACGGAGGGGTGTGGTTATGATCCGTCCGGAGAAAGATCCGTGTAAATGGGTGGGTGGAGACCATTTGAGGGCGAGGTGAGGGCACGGTTAGTTAAACGAACGTTTAGTTAGATACGTACATATGGAAGTAGTATATGCTCAGAAAGGCACACTTAAGATGGACGAGGCACTCAGAAGTCAGTCAACCCGCCCGTGTGAGGGGGGGGTGTCGCCTTGCAACTTCAGTGCGTATAACTGCGTACTCTTAGCAAACGGATCGCTGAATACGGCCCAATGTGTCAAACCTCAAATGAAGTGTCAGGCAACATGTCATTTTTAAGTCCATGTAATGTAGCATAAAGCTAGACAACATCTTCCAATGCAGTTTCCACTGAATAAATAGACCTCCTCCTGCAGGTCACCATGATTTTGCTAAGCTGTACACTTCCTTGCACCTGTTTACCTGTTACTCTCAAACTCTAGATGAGCCCCAAAGTGTCAGTCCAGAAAGTACTACAATAACAAACGCCTGTACTGTACTTGCATAACCTCCCAAAACAACATCATTTGGGGCTTACTCTCCTCCAGCAACAGGCCACTCTCTAGCCCAGGCCTGGGCAACCTGTGGCTCTCCAGATGTTGCCAAACTAGGTGTCCCAGCATCCCTTGACTGCAAAGGCCTACCTGACAAAAAGGACTCGTAGTTTCACAACACCTGGAGAGCCACCGGTTGGCCAGACCTGCTCCAGCCTCTAACTACTACTTCTTAAGAAAGTGGCAGTATAAGGTGATACACAGACATTGGTGATCCAATAGACAAACCCCTATACTTGCCCTTGAATCCCACTCGTCTGCAAGAAAACTAGCAAGGGAGGTTCAAAAAACAAGCAAGCAAGGTATACATAACTCTGTAATAAGCAATGCAATCCACGCTACTGTATTAACCTAAAGAAAAGCCTGCTTTCTAACCACAGAATACATGAAATACTCGAGCCAGTAAAACCTTTCCATTCACGAACAACATGACTGAGGCACTTCATGATCTCCATCCATCGTGTAAGCTATATGGTTTGGTGTATTCACATCAAAAAATTACTGCCTCCAGTATATGCAGGTGACAAAACCTCCTTTAAAGAAAACGTTTCCTAACCTTATCCATGTGTGCTTTCTTTTTACTGAAGGTTATTTCTTAAGAACCAACTATGAGGAATGCTCAGAGAAAAAAAACAAAAAAACCTTAAAATCATAACAATTTTTTTCAGAAATATCTAACAAAAACGCAGGACTGCACTCGGCACAAATTGAAAGCAGTTTCTACTATACAAAAGCCGCAGGCTTCAGGTTCGGGGAGAGGGGTGTTCTTGTGTCTGGTGCAAAACAGCAGCTTTGACCTTCAAAGTTCCAGTTTCCTTCCCACAAGGAGAAAAAGAAATCAGCGCACAACAAAAGGTTTATGGATTTCATTATTAAATAGCAGTAGTATCCAATACATTAAAATATAAAAAGTACAATTCGTGTTCAGTAACGGTGGGTTGGGTTGAAAGACAGCTTTGTATGGTTTGTTTGGAGGCGGCTCAAAGGGTTTTCGATTTGTTTTCGGAAATTGCTTCCCCGTTCTGTTGTAACGTTTGTTCCGGTCTGTACTCCTGTTTCCGCCGGTGAATTTCTTTATAACGTAAAGTAATGTCTCTGTAGATGAGAGAAAAATACAACCGGTAAAGATTTTTTTAAAAGAAAAACACACGCCCTATTATAACTGTTTTTTATAATAAAATTTGGGAGTGTGTGTGGAACGACTTCGGGACTTCCACCCTTAAACCCGACGACTTTCTTTTTTGGTATCAATTTAGAGGAGAGCTCTGCTGTGATTTTTAAGTATGTCAGGTTGCTCTGCTCTTTGGCTGTAGTCACACTAGCTAGGATGTGGTTGGCAGCAGAATCTCCCTCTTTCCACAACTGGGTGGGTTTGGTAAATAGTACCATGAGCCATGAAAAGTTGGTATGTACAAAAAGGAAACCCTCCCAAGGTTTCATAAATTATGGTCACCTTGGTATGAGTCTCCATACGCGGTTGATGTGGGGGAGTCGGGGGAAACGGGTATAAATTTGAATGAAACCAGGTGTGATAGGTCTGTGTTTGTTGTGTGGGGAGAATAGGGTAATATTTGTTAGGCCAAACTTGCCAATATACATAAGTGATGTAAGGTGTCTTATATGCTCTCGGCAGGGGTATATGTGTAATATGCTCTTTATGTGTAGTAAAGGGGTGAAAGTACGTTTACATTGTTTGTTATTCCTAAACTCTTTGTTTATTTGACAGAAACCCTTTGGTGAATCTGTCTCCTATCACATATATTACCTTATAGGAATTTTCCCATCGCATGCAGAAAAGCATCCCAACACATCTGTATGGATGACCACATACATAATAAAATATGCGCTCCCGAAGAATAATGAGTATAGAACACAGTCAATAAATGATCACAAGACGTGCGTTACTATGGCTGCTGTGATAAACCCACTAATGTTCATGTTTATAAGGTTAAAAAGACACAGCAGCAGCTCCTAGAATTATGGGAAGGCAGAAATAGGTTGATATGGCGGAGAGATAAAGGTATTAGGAACCTGTTATTTCCATTGGACAGAGATTGGAAGGAGATATAGGTGCGGTTAATGATCGGTTATCTGTGTGTGTTCTTGTTACAGGAAGGATCATTGAGTGCTGCTCAGATAGCAATTGACAAACAAAGTTGGGTTAGATCTGGATAATTTTGATTTGGTCTAAAAAAGGAAGCTATGAGACTCCCATTGGTATAGTAGTGGAAAGCAATGTTTTTCCTAGAAAAAAAAATGACTCATTATGGTATCGCCGCCATTTTGACATATTAAGCGCGCTAAATGGACAACTACTATTACGGACATTTACGGAGGATTTTTCCTCCATTCCATACCTGATAAAGAAACGCCATGCTGTCCACAAGAGCACGAGAACAATACCCAGAATCCAACACTGCGTGACGTAGAAGGGTATCGGAAGCGTTAAGGTGTAAGGGTCGTACTTTACAACAATCAGGAACTCCGTCACGGTGATCGCAGCAACCATCCACGCTTGTTGGCCAAGCTTCTTGTGGAACTTTCTAAATAAGTATAAAAAAAAAATATATATAACAAAGTCCATTACTAGATAGTTACAGTTTACAAGGAGCTTATTTGCTTAAAACAAACAGAACTGTTTACAGTTAAGTTATTATAAAATAGATTGTATGATTTTTTTCAATGTTCTTAATGAGGTATGTACACAGTGTAATCAAACTATTTTATTGACCAGAGAATTGTCACATAAAGGCCTGTTAAGTACGGCTCGTTTTTACTTTCCGAGTTCCCTGGACATAAGGTGGTGGCTTATCTAATGGAAACTCCCAACACAACACTCATTGCCCTGTAAACCCTTTGAAGTAACGAAGTTCTCTCTAGAATGGAGCAGGTGGAGGTTGACAGCTTACCGCTTAACCTCCAGCAGCACGAGGTACCATCGAGGGTGCTAAGGGGTTCTTTTCCGCTATCAAATCCACTTGCAACATGAAAAGTGAGGGAATTAAAATTCCTACTATTAACATACTATTAAAAATCCGAGTACAATACCCTGATTGGAGGAGTCTGAAAGGAGTTTGTGTATATGAATTGCAATCCTATGCTATTAAGAATGAAGAATGTTTGTTAGATCTAAAGAAGCCATTGCTGTTCCAATATGGAAAAACAGCTTTAATCATCAATGTATGTATATGGTCATCTTCTTGAGGTGTACTACTTTCAGCACCCATTGGAAGAAGATCATTTTACCAACCCCCTCCCGTCTCC
>WWET01000713.1:419596-431126 GCA_011038615.1 Limnodynastes dumerilii
CGAGAAAGTGAAAACGTCATTGTACTGTGGTAGAAATATAAGGATAGATCCAGACCTAAGTACGGCGCGGGACTTACTCAAGTCATTTGCGCAAGTCCCGTTTCAGAACATCTGCGCATGAGCCACTCACGTAATGAATTTACGTACGTGAGTACTTACACAGAAGGCCCTTCATTTATGATGGCCGTAAACGAGGTGTCAGGGGAAGCCCTGTTACCACTGGGTCTGACCGTACGGATGCAGAACTAGTCGTAAAAGTTAAGGTAGGAATCTGGACACGTAAGAACGCAATCCCCGCTACGAGCGCGTAACTATGGGGTCTGGATCTGGCCCGTGGTTATGTGGATGTGGCAAGAAATAGTCTTCCCCTGTAACTTTTACAAACCACTCTACCCAATCCTATGTACTTCCATGTGGGGTAAGCGTGAAGTGGTAGAGTTAGGAAGTAGGGTAGTAAGGAGAAAACTAGGTAGAGGGGGGAAGAGGAGGTAGCAGGAAGGTACTAGGAGAGGGTAGGTAGGTAGATATGGGGAAGTAAAGGAGAGGTACAGAGGTTCACAATGAGAGAGAGGAGTACCCCCACATCCATCGGGCAAACATGTAACTTGACGCAAGTAAAAAAAAAAAAAACCCCAAGCAAAAACTTCTACATTTTCCACTTAATTTTATTCCAGAAGCAGAATACATATATTTAATAAACAATCATATAAAACACTTCATGACTGAAAATTAGGAGGTGAACAGAAGTGCAAATATTTAAGACTCGGATAATTAGGATAACATACCGTCAGTGACCGCTCCTTAAGGCCATCAGCCAAAATGGCAGATAACATTAACTTTTAATTGTTGGTCAATTACGCTGATTGTTTTACATGAAAATAAAGAAGATATTGTTTATATTTAGGGTCTATTGGTCTTTAAGGATGGTGGGAAAACAAAAGATTCAGAACTAATTAAATAGCTGACCAGGGGACAACACCTCGTGTCATCTGATCATGGATGAGTAATGCTGTTGCCTTCACAAGGAGAGAATGCTGTTAAAAAATGCTGCCGATACCGGTTGACAGTGGAGTAACCATGGCAACACAGGAACCATGGTAACAGGGTTTTCCATTCATGTTTATGTCACTGAGCTTATATACGACTTTCTAGTATTCAAACGCGTTTTATTTTAACTCACACAGAGGCCTATTGAATAAACCCTGTGTAGATAGGATTTTATGTGACATCCAGTGACAACAACTGAAAGACACATGACTGAAAAAGTACTGAAGAAACATTGTTTAAGACTGAACAACAGTTCCATCGCTGCATATATCTGATGCATGTCTGTATCTCAGAACACAACCATGAATACCTGGATGAGGTCTTTGAAATGGTCCATCTTTAGCTTGCGTGACTCCAAAACACAGAAACACCAATATGCTGGCCACAATCCCTCTATAAAAAAAGATAAATAATAAAAAAAAAACTAATATTTATGGAGAAGCGAAAACAAAGCTGAAATTGGGACAAACAGCAGATAGAAAATTAACACCGACACACACAAGAGAACCCCAAAAGTACAGGTTAAACGAGAGACCGGGAACACCAACAATTACTGCTTTGCACAAAGAAAATGTACGTTACGTTTATGCTCAATGCTAGTTGCTATAGTAAACTCTTGACTTGATCACCCTAAAAATAGTTCACCTTTGTCAGCAACAGCCAATATTTATTTTTCCTTTACATTAACTGCATTAAAGGTGTTCTCACAAATCAAACAATGATTTACCTTTGTAAACTCCCAACCACAACTTCATTGGCATGTCTCTAATTATTTTTATTAAGTGTACAACACAAAGGCAGCTCCAGACTGAAGCACACACCAGGCAAGCAAGTCATTTGCAGCAGTCCTTATGCAAGTGTGGTCCTGTAGTCTGTACCTATGAGGGTTATTCATTCGCCTCACACATATGGCACATCCGCCACTCATAAAATAATGATGGTGCTCCGATAGGCAAGTCTAAAAACTAACCTCAACCCTTTCCCTAATTCTGACCCTAATACTCCCTTCTCTGTAGCCTAACCCTAAGACTCCCTCCCAGCAGCCTGAACATAACCCCCGTTCTATGGCCCTAACCCTCCCTTCCCCCTAGCCTGACCCCAATACTCTCTTCCTAAGATCCTAAGCCTCTGCCTAACACTAAAAGTCCCCGGAGAGGTGAGTAACCATCTAGCGGAGGCCTGCAGCGAAAATGAATGGGTGAGGATGCCGATCGGCCATTCCCAAAAAAACAAAAAAAACAAAAACAAAACAAAAAAAAATCTAAAATGGCTGCCATTCGAAATAGAGACACCCAAAAAGGAACTTTCACCTGTCTCTATTACCAAATGCAGCTCATTGGAGCGGGGACTCCCACTGCTTGTGCACATACCTGCTCTAGTCTTCAGTTTAAAGCAACGACTGAGTTTCTGACAGAGGGGCTGGGCTGTGACGGCACATTGTATTATAATTATTTATTGACCCGTTTTTCTATAGCGCCTGTATATGACGTAGCATGTTATAAACCAAGCTTGGGTAGTAACAGACTGTTTTGATTGAGAGAGCTGACACTCCGCAGGTTACAGTATAGATGAGACCTTGCATTGCATACGGATACCAATTTCCACACTGCTGTCATTTCTCGTTTAAGGGACTTGTAAAGTTTGGTGGTGGGTAGCGGAGTCATCGCACAGAAGGCTGGACAAACAAATGGAGGTTTACCCTAAAGTAACCATACCAGACAGCTTATTGATATCATTGGTTGCAATACTCATTTTGATTAGACTTCATAGCGGTAACAGTGCAGGCATTTTGTGACTGTTGCATTTGGCCATCTCTATTATAGGAATATGTTGCAAATTCCACGGCACTTGATTAGACAGAAGATTTACATTAAGATATAATACATACATTAGGCATTACAGGAACTATAGTTTTTTTTTAATGGATTTCCGTAAATAAATGGGAGTTCATTCATTAGCTAAATGTTTAACGGAAAACATGAGTCACTCAAGATAGTTATACCTGAAAAAGCATTTCAATATTAGAGAACAGCCTTATATGAATTCCTGTATAAGATTTAACAGGAAGGGATGGTGAAGAGGACAGGAACATGCAAACTTCATCCTGTTCTTGGAAGCTAAAATAAACAGGAAATCTCCAGAGAATAAATGGCAAGTTCTAAACTACAGCGAGTAGCGAGAGAGTGAGCGTGCACGAGAGCGAGTATATACAGGAGAGAGAGAGAGTGAGCGTGCACGAGAGCGAGTTTATACAGGCGAGAGAGAGAGTGAGCGTGCACGAGAGCGAGTATATACAGGCGAGAGAGAGTTTGCACATGAGTGCACAAGAGAGAAAGCATGCGTGTGAACAAGAGTGTGAGAGTGTGAGAGAGTGAGAGTGTGAGAGAGTGAGAGTGTGAGAGAGTGAGAGTGTGAGAGTGTGAGAGAGTGAGTGAGAGAGAGAGAGAGAATGCGAGAGGTAGATAGAAAGTGTATGTTTGTGCACACAAACTAAAGAGAGAATGTGTGCGTTTGTGCGACAACAAACGCTCACACTGTATGGTGACAACTGCTTGAAGCAAATGTGCTCTGCTTGCTAAATAGAGGGAAATCCTTGACTGACAGCATTGTCACAAGGCATTACAGTATAATACCCTATTACACACATCTCATGCATGCTGCCTTTACGCAGCATTGTAAGGTTTAGTGTAAATGAAGGCTGTAAAGTTTATACCTTTATCACACATTATCCCTGTTTATACAGGCGAGAGAGTGAGCGTGCACGAGAGCGAGTTTATACAGGAGAGAGAGTGAGCGTGCACGAGAGCGAGTATATACAGGAGAGAGAATGAGCGTGCACGAGAACGAGTTTATACAGGAGAGAGAGAGAGCGAGAGAGAGAGAGCGAGAGAGAGAGAGCGAGAGAGAGAGCGAGCACAAGAGTAAGTTGGCAAAAGAGAGTTTGCACATGAGTGCACAAGAGAGAAAGCATGCGTGTGAACAAGATAGAGTGTGCATGAGAGTGAGAATGTGAGCGCACAAGATAGTGTGTGTGTGTGAGAGAGAGAGTGAGATAGAATGCGAGAGGTAGATAGAAAGTGTATGTTTGTGCACACAAACTAAAGAGAGAGAATGTGTGCGATTGTGCGACAACAAACGCTCACACTGTATGGTGACAACTGCTTGAAGCAAATGTGCACTGCTTGCTAAATACAGGGAAATCCTTGACTGACAGCATTGTTACAAGGCATTACAGTATAATACCCTATTACACACATCTCATGCATGCTGCCTTTACGCAGCATTGTAAGGTTTAGTGTAAATGAAGGCTGTAAAGTTTATACCTTTATCACACATTATCCCTATTATAGCTTTGCTGCACACAAGTGCATTGCTAGGTGAAGGGCCACCACTTAATTAGCTGAAAGGTTACACTGAGGTAATCCCTGAGCTGTACAGTAAGTCACAATATCCTACCCAGATAATACTCTTGAGATACAGTCTCCTAGCTCCAGGAGCACAGTGAATACCACATGCTGTCTGCTCACTCAGGTCTAGTTATCTGATGTTCTAATCCACAGTCTATAAGAAGTGTAAACTCACTACAGTAAAGCTGTATTAAAGTAAATGAAATACAGCAAACCCTGTAATAATAGCACATTATAGGTGGACCTTATCATTTAATTACCCGAGAGATTTTATAAGCAGCACACATATAACAACGACAATAATCTAAAGCCCAGCCAGGAACAGAACCCAAAGAAAGGAGTAAATTAGAACGTTTGAAAATCCTGGCTGCAATGCAAGAGGCATATTCAGGTTGTAAGCTTGTGGGCAGGGCTCTCACCCACCCAGTCTGTAACTACACGGTCTTGTTTTAGAATGACTGTTAACATTGTAAAGTGCCCTATAACATGATGTCTTATGCTTATTAAATAAATGTGTCCCGGGTTGTCGCAGTGTCGAAATAATGGTGCTCAGTATTTTTTTTTGTGATGCATGCAAAAATAGACAGCAATCTTCTGCATGGACATAACTGCATTCCTTAGCACCTCTTACAGTGAGAAACCGTGGGCCTGATTCACTTCTGTACGCGAATGCTAGCACAAGGCACGCAAAATGTTTTCAGTCAGCAATAATCGTAGGTGGCACTAAAGATCCAAAAGGAACGCGTGGCTTCTGGGTCGGGCCCGGGAGCAGGAGTGCTCCTCCTTTCTGCTGTTGCTCTTGGCTTTTAATCAGTCAATTTAGACATTGTGCGGTTGCGTTAAGCGTATTGTTAGTGTATTTTGCGGAAAAAAGCACCCACACGCAAAACAAACGCAACAGTGGAAATATTTTGCGTTCTATACCACTAACAAAAGACCTCTCAGCATTTGTAGCGTTGGTCGGCTTCGTTTAGGATCCAGCCCACATGTATGAAGCCAAAAATGAACTTTAAGTTTTTCCCAATAAGATTCTGCAAGAGCTGGGCTGCACCATACAGACAGTACTGCTCTTAGGGCCTTTGAAACAGGAAACCTGTGCTATGCCCCGCTGCCTGCCTGTCTGATCCCCGCCGCCCTAATTGCCATATAGAGGTTCTGATTTACAGGAATAACACACACAAAAAGCTTAAAATGACAATTAGACGAGAAAATAGCAATGATAAAGACTGTACCTTTTAGCATTGTAGGCCGTGTCTTGGGGAGTTTCTTCAAGTAATGTGACATACACCAAGGAGCAGGTGAGTATAAATAGCACGGTCAATGTGTGAGCTCTCCTATTTACATTGGTTTATATATATATAAAATTAAAAAAAAATGAGGAGGGAGGGAGGGAGAGAGAGAGAATGAATTAGTAATTTGCATTACCAGTCATCTTGTTCAAACAATGGAAAATGTTGTACTGTATAACAAGTAACAATGGAAAATGTTTTACTGTATAACAAGTAATGATTCATTGGCTTTAAACATTTGATAAAAATGTAGGACAGGATTCTCCGTCCCCGCATTTTTCACGTTACGAGCGCACTTTTACGATTTACTCTACTACGCATGCGTAGTCACTATTTTACGTTCTCTGCTTAACATTTCGTTACCTAGATTGAGTGTACTCAATCTATGTAACGATATGTTACGTAGATAACGTAAAAGAGTTACTACGCATGCGTAGTAGAGTTAAACGTAAAAGTGCGCTCGTAACGTGAAAAATGCGGGGACAGAGAATCCGGTCTGTAGGCTGTAAAATCAAATTCATCTATAAATATAAAACACAAGCATATACTATTTGACAGTGTTGACCAAGAGACACCCCCAAAACATCATTCTATCTGTAAGGATTTCCTCTATTGTATTGTATGTGCTAGAATACAGCAATCTACAGTGTCTGAGGCAGGAGTGGTGGGTGAATGGTTAATGTTAGTCTACAAGCTCAGAGCAGGAGATTAAGCATCCTTCAGACACTTGTGCAATAGGTCACTGAACACGCAAGTGCACAAAACCATGAGGGTCACACTGGGATTTGTTTTGAGTTGTAGAATCACCACTAATACAGTAAAGTATAATCAAGCAGATAATGACCATAAAGAGAGCACTTGTAACTGGCGAGCGGGATATCTCTGGCACAGATGTGCGGTTACACACATTGCATGCACCAGCTTTAAGATATGGAACAGAACATGAGGAGAACATATGAAAAGGTAAACATACCTTTTGCCTGTTGTCAGGCCTGGCAACAGAAATATTGGGGCCTGGTACACTTATGTTTTTGGGGGTCCCCATCCCACCTCACTCGTGGATTGCAGGAGTCCCTCTGAACCTCGGCCCATCACAGCTGCCCCCCCCCCTTCACCAAGCCTGCTTATTTTATCATTTGCAAATATTCCATTGATTACACAGCATATATGACCCAACATTGGGACTCTCATTGTTAGAGTTAGGACCACCATAAGAAAGGCCTTGATGGTGGCTGGTGGCATATCAGATCTGCAAATATGTGTAACAGACATTACTGCATTTTAGCTTACAGATAGAATGGTATAGTGTGTTACTGGTAATGGCAGTGTTGCTGGACATTCTCTATCCTGTGTGTATGTTACAGATAGAATGGTATAGTGTGTTACTGGGTAATGGCAGTGTTGCTGGGGCATTCTTTTTCCTGTTTCTGTTGCTAGCAGATAACCCCCCGGCCTTTCATGCACCTGTTTACTTTAACTTATAAACTGATCTGAGCAACTTCCATTTTATGTATATTACAGGAAGCACCTGACCTTAATCCTAGCTACCAGCCCAAGTACATATTTCAACATGTTAACTTCATATATAAAGGAGCAATTCAGTCATCAGCCATGAAACACCCACAACCATACTCATACTGTGGCAACCTCTTGAAATAAGAACACAGACCTGTATTTTAGCATTGACATTAACATAATGGGGTGAATTCTGATTTGGGGGCTGATCCAGAGTTGCACTTACACCTTTTTTAAGGGTAAAATTGAGTTCTATGTGCAAAAGTAAAGAATTTTCCCTACATGCAAAAGATAGAAACATAGAAAGTGACGGCAGATCAGAGCCACATGCCCCATCCAGTCTGCCCAGTTTTATATTTATAACTATACTGGCCCTGATCCTATTATATTTATAACTGGCCCTGATCCTATTTACCCTCAATTTAGTTTAAGATTTAGGATATCCTTATATTTATCACAAGCATGTTTACACTGTTCTACTGTGTTACCTCTACACCCTCAGAGGGGAGAATATTCCAATTATCTATCACCCTTTCAGTTAAGTCATTTTTCTGCAGATTTCCTCTGAATTTTCCACCCTCTGGTTTATAGGCCGGATTCAGAGCTCCGGCCGCAATTGAATTGAGGCCGGAGTTCTGCGAAAAGTGCTACTGCGCATGCGCAGTAATTTTGGAACTTAATCTACGTTACTTCTTGCAACGTAGATTGCATTCACGCGGTCTTTACGTTCCAAAATTACTGAGCATGCGCAGTAGCACTTTTGTTCTATTACTCCTCTTCCTCTGAAAAATGCCCCCTCCTCTAGCTGGTCACAACCCTTGATATATGTGAAAGCTGCTATCATGTCCCCCCTCTCCCTTCTCTGCTCCAAGCTATACATGTTGAGTGTATATTTTCACTTTAGTAACTCTGTTTTACTAGGACTGATCCTTTTAAAGTTCCTTTTGTCCACGTTGGATTCCAATATTACCTATTTCTCACAACAGGCTATGGTAATAAATAGGTCTCCCACTTCCAGGTTTATGTATACATAAGTTAAAAGCACATAGTCTACAGGCAACATAATAATGGAAAGATCTTACAGATATTCCTGGCGCTGGTGTCCTCAATGAAAAAAAAGGATGGTCTCCCATTCACAGGCTGAACCAATCCACCGGTGGTTTGTGTTTTCAGGATTCACATATTGATGTAACTTAAGTTTCCCTCCAATTGTTTAGGTAGTGGGTATCCCTCCAAGGTCCACATAACACAGTCTCTCTCACGGGTGAACCCCAAGAAGAAAGTGCTGTTTATCAACAGGTAGTAGGAGCTCCCTTGGTGCTATCTTACATTTCAAATTATTACAGTCGCATAAGAAGCGTTTCATCCACAGCAGTGTACTTTTTCTTTTTTTTTAATTCTTTTTTATTTCAAATTCACCAATAAAATGACCTACATTCTGCAGCACAGTGCAACATAATGTTCAATATTTTACGTTTAGTGTAAAATGTGCAAGGCACAATAGTTTAAGTACAGTCTGGATTTGTACAGAACAAGGTAAAAACCGTTGTCAATCCCCGATAAGAAAATCCCATTTGCGAAATAGAGATATCCGATTGTTTCTTTTCGGATGCCCCAATTTCGAATGGAACCGATTTTCAACTTTTTTATTTTTTTTGAATGGGTGAGTATGCCGTTCACATTCGGAAAGAGCAGATCACTCCGCCGCTGCTTGTCGGACCGGGGGACAGAGGAGTAAACTCTTTCTGCTGGGTTAGGGTTAGGTGAGTAAGAGGGGAGGGTTAGGGTAAGAATTAGGGGAAGCAGTGGGGGACTTTTTTTTTTTTAACACTTTTCGGAGCACTGAAAGCTCGGGTCTCCGTGGATCGATTGAAATGCCTCCTCAATGCAACTGGCTGGGAGGAATCGGGTTTCTCGCAATTGGGACTTTCTATGCGGGGAACCACACCCGTACACTTGCACCTGTTTTGCCCTTTCTCCCAAACTCTGTATCAGCCCAGAGTGTATGCCTGGCTTAAATCATTCGCACTCTATGCCCACAAGCTGAGCGCAGGCCAACAATTTGAAGGCGATTTAGGGAAATCCGCCTCTCTCTGGTGTACCTACTAACACAAATTACAAGTTACCTCTTTGCATCTCTGAATCGGTCGGCTTATAAGCCTTCGGCTCAGGATACACAGCAGTATTTAATTACGCGATAAATAAGGTTTGGGCTTTTTATTCTTCTTCTGGAACAAGTGCACTCTCGCTTTCTTGGCAGGAGTTTAGGAACCACATTCACACAGGTTAAATGAAAGGGAGCCCCTGAGGCTGAAGTAGCCAGTCCAATGGCAGAAACCGCTAACAAGAGTCCCTTAGAATAAAAACACTTGCTCCAGGAGACTTCACAGGCAGATTTCTGTGAGCATTTACTGTATTCAACACTATAATGAAAAAGCAGAAGAAGTCGCAGCCCCATTCTGGCCTAGTTTACTAAGGTTGAGGTCTATTGTAAAGAGAAATTCACTGATTGTGAGCGTGAAATCTGTGATTTCTATTATATGGAAGCCCATGCATGATCTTTGTGCATTAATTGCACATGAAACTCAGATCGACTGCGATATTTAAATGATCAAGTAGGGGTGGGATTTAAGGGTTACGTGTGGATCAGCGGTCTTATGGATCGCGGATCCGCACACATGACTTCAGGAGACCACATGGCATCCTTAAAAGAGACGAGACAGGAGAGTGTCATGGGAGTCATGTCACTCCCCTCTCCTGTGCGGACCCTCGCAAGTTCACAAAGCTTGTTGGGGTCTGGATCCAGTCCAATGACAGCAAGTGCTGATCTCTACCAATCAGGAGGAGAACCGGACCACATTAGAGATATAGATGGCTTCAGCCTATGTGCAGGAAACCAAGGTTGTATATAGAGAGTATAAGCCTTATAGCTGGTACTTTAAGCACTATTACTACTACTACTACAGTGGAAGCAGAAAGTTAACACAGGCACAAAAATGCATGTTATATACGGAAAGAAAAGAAAAAGAAGAGAAAAGAAAAAAGGAGAAAAGAAAAGAGAAAAGGAGAGGAGAGAAGAGAAAAGAAGAAGAAAAGAGGAAAGAAGAGAGAAAAGAAAAGAATAGAAGAGGAGAGAAAAGGAAAGAAAAGAAAAGGAAAAAAAAAAAAGAAAAGAAAAGGAGAAGAGGAGAAAAGAAATGAGGAGAAAAGAAAAGGGTTAAAATAGGGGGAATGTGTGAAGTAGTTAGGTTTGCCTCTGAATGGAGAGTGGGTACTAGGGTGGGCAGAGGGCAGCAGAGTATCAACATCAGGCACATACTTGGGCTGGAGTTCTGACTGCAGGGGTGAAAGCCTGGCAGTAAACCAGCATGAATTAACCAGTGTCTGACTTACAGCCAGACTGCCACTCATCTAGAATAATGCAGAGATACTGCAGGATAAACATGATCACAAGTTCCTTGAGTTCAATAAGTCTAATGCTGGGTGCACAATGCATGTTTTTGAAGCCATTATTGTACACTAATTTCAGACTCTCTAGAACAGCAATTTCTTAGCTGTATAGCATTGATTATACAAATGATAACTATGGATTTATGACTGAACATTATATGGAAAAGCTGTATATTTCGCCTTTAATGGAATATTACTCGAGTTGTGTAATAATCGCCACAAAGCAGCAACTAATTCATGTGAATTGGCAACTGGTGCGGTTTTACTTGTTTCTCTTTTGCAGGGATTGGCAAACTGCGGCTCTCCAGGTGTTGCGAAACTACAATTCCCAGCATGCTTTACCTGCAAAAAGCATAGCTGGTACCTGACAAGCTTTGATGGGAATTGTAGTTTTGCAACACCTGGAGACCCGTAGTTTTCCTATCCCTGCTCTTTTGGATTGAAATAATTTTTGTGCAGATCGGGTTTGGGTCTAGAACGGCTCTATTGTGATAGGGCTTCTGGGTTCTCTCCCAGGTCCGGATTCAGTTACATAGTTTTTCTCTTATGTACGTTGTTTTAAGAATTGAGCTACTACGCATGCGTAGTAGCTCTAAAGACCGCGCTTACTCAATCTTTGTACAGAAATGGTTACGTAGATAGTGTAAATAAGCTACTAGGCATGCGTAGTAGCTCAATTCTTAAAACAACGTACGTAAGACGAAAACTACGTAACTGTGAATCCGTGCCCCAGTCAGTTCTGAACCGGCTGAGAAATCGATTACTTCTGCCTGGATGAGTGGCATACTCCTCCATTCAGAGAAAAAAAAAAAATATACAATG
>WWET01000713.1:456035-469075 GCA_011038615.1 Limnodynastes dumerilii
CCCTCGGTTTCTTCCCAGCACTGTCCGTCCAGGGAGGACTTCCGAGCTGCGGCTCCCTTTCTGCCCTCATAACGTATCATCGCTGAGCTGTAGCCGCTGCTGTCATATGCAGCTCCAACGCAGCCGCTGGGAACTCTCCCACTAACTGACTGACCGGGGAGGAGCGAGGGACGCAGGATTTCACCTCACCACGTGAGTGGGGAGAACACGTGATCCTCTGACGTCACGCGTTCCGATAGCCGGCCAGCCGCTCAGTCGTTACCATGGGGTGGTGATAGGGGATCACGCCAGGCGCGCTCCCGGCTTCTCCCCACGCATGCGCTGTCCGCGGTGCTGAAGCAAAAGACTACTAGCTGTGCGTTTAGT
Source organism: Limnodynastes dumerilii (assembly GCA_011038615.1). Taxonomy (NCBI): domain Eukaryota; kingdom Metazoa; phylum Chordata; class Amphibia; order Anura; family Limnodynastidae; genus Limnodynastes; species Limnodynastes dumerilii. Next base: position 456,402 of record WWET01000713.1, read on the forward strand.
CATTGTTACCTAGCACACAAAGAGCTTAGGGCTCCACGTGAATCAAATCTAATGACTTTCATATTAGGGATGCTAGGTCAGACGTATGACTTGTTTATAATGCTACATGGTTTCATTGTAGTTGGCATAATATTAAGAAAAAATAGTTCACTTTTTTTTTATTTAAACAACATTCTGAGCCATTAGTTACACTACGTATTGTCATTTAAACAACATATTTAACTTTAAACATCAATGCTAAAATGCAAAAATATTTTAATTTAGGCAAATGCAAAATGAGCTAAAAATATCAGTGATCTGCTGCATAGAATGCAGCCTTTAATCTGATTGGGGTCTTAGCACAGGAGCTGCCTGTATGGGTGATATAAACAAGATGTGTGCCTCTTGCCGTTCCCAGTGCAGTCAAATTTGTTTGGTATAGCTCAGGGCTCAAAGTGGGGGTATATGAGGGTATGGCATACTGTCATTTCTCCCACTGATTTAATTAAAAAGCAAGAAATCCCCATTCACTTCTATTATTTAAAACATTTTATACTGCCACTTTTAAATGTCTATACCGCCACTTCTAAATTTCCACTTCGACCACTGCTTGTAACCGCTAAAACACGCAAGTTTGGATAGGATGTAGTGAAAAGGGGAAGCACAGACGGAACCATTTGCGCGGAGGCTGCAGGTCATACTGACGAAGCCACTGCCAATTTGCAAATTTTTTTTATTTTTTTTTAAGTTTAACCATTTTCAGTCTAAAAACACCTCTTTCTACATTATTTACAGTAATGCCTGAGCATGAAGCGGCATTCTGCTGCTATTCTGGCATAAATAAAAAATATATATATTTTATCTTTACAGCAGAATGTCCTTTAAACAGTTAATCATACCTTTGCAGTGTTATATTTTCACCATGTGTAGATGAGTGTTTTTATTACCTATAGGGCCATTTCCCCATTGAAAATTATCTGCTGACTTACACCATCCCCTGACATGGTGCAAGATTTTTATGGAAGTGCAGGTACCTTAGACAGCTACTGTGCCTATTTAAATGAGTTAAACGCCACGTTTCTCATTTTAATATCACCCCGTTCAACGAACGCACAGCACACGGATGTGCAGACAGACGCAAGGGGAGCACTGCCGTTTTCAGCCTATTGTGGGCATGCGCAGTGCGATATTCCACTGCGCGTCTGTCTAAAAATAGACGGATGCGCAACTCTGGATCAGCTCCTTAGTGTTCCAGTGGGTGGGCGGGGAAATCATGTAATCAAGTCCCACCCATCCTGAATTTCGAGTTTCCCAGGTATTCCAGGAGAGTCGGCAACCCTTGTATTATCTATAGATGTATCTTTTTAATGATGCAATGTATAGTTTGCACTTAATAAGAGTAAAGGTAATATTGTGCCACATAGTACTGAGGTCATTGAGTTTAGTTCCGGAGAAGGACCTTATCTGTGTGGAGGTTGTATGTTATCTGTGTGGTTGTAATCCAGTTTCCTCCTGCTAACCAAAGTGTCAGCACTGCAAAAAATTGGTTGCCCTATACAAATAAGCATTAGTAATAATAATAATAATTATTATTATTATTATTATTATTGGGTGGAATAGGAAAACTGGATGGGCCAAGTGGTTCTTATCTGCTATGAATTTCAGTCTTTCTATAATCCAAAATTGGAGCAAAAATATGTGAATTAAGCAAAAAGCATAAAGAAATTTGCACTGCTCACATTTTAACATGGTTTGTACGGGTTCAGATTTGCACCTTTTTGAACAATTACGCCTAACTCTGGATCAGCTCTACCATGAGAACCTTGGAGTGATTGAATTTGCTTATTAGTGGTTTAGCTTGAGACTTCATTTGGATAGGGCCTCCCATTAACCTCATGTCATTTTTGTCTTAATGCACAGCTTTGTGTTATGTGTTGGCACAGTATAAATAAAGAAGAAGGAGAATCCCTTTGGTTACAATTTGATGAGATGGCTAACATATAGTGTTTCCAGGAGGCAACAAATCCAGACGGCTACTGTGGAAAGCAGACCGCAAATCTAGCAGATACTGTTTAAAGCACACCACTTTGATTGTGTAAGAAGATAGAATGTAGCCCCAATATTGATATATTGTAGAATTTGATTACTATATTGTTGATGACTTTAATCAGCACTTACGATAAATAAAAAAGGGGTGTAGGTCGACTGTACGAACAGCCCTTTTTTTTTGAAAGGTCTGTTTCATACCATTCAATTGCAAAATGGCTCCCAAATCTATTTCTTCTGCCTGGACTAGGAGAAGCAATCGATCCACCATAGAACGAAGTCTCCGCGCCGAATGGTGAATATTGAGCCTACCCTAACCCTTTAAATCTTTACCCTAACCCTCCCCTTCCATTACCCTAACTGTGGGGACTCCCTGACCCCGCAGTCGGGTGTGGATCCCCACATAGAAAATCAGATTTTCGAAAAATCAGATTCCTCCCAACCAGTTCGATGAGGCATAGCACCGAAAGCTCTGTGGTGCGAAAAGTAGTAAAAAAAATAGTCCACCACTCCATTCCCTAATGCTTACCCTAACCCTCCCCTCTCACTACCCTAACCCTGACCCTTATTTCCTGGCAGCCTGACCATAACCCTCCCTTACTTGCAGCCTGACCCTAACCCACCATCTCCTGCAGCCTGACACTAACCCTCCCTCCCCTGCAGCCTGAAAATACGCTCCACGAATAAACGTACGGCACACGTAGTTCTGGATCTACCCCAATGATTTTAATCTTATAAAGGGTAAATCCAGATAGTGATCCTGGTAACATCGTTATAGTCACTTATATATTATGATTTTAATAATACAGAGGGTTCTGACCAAACATTATGGTTGATTCATGGTCATTACACTGAAATCAATAACAATGCTGTTGTGTCCTAAATAGGTATATAGAAAAGTACACTGGCTAGATCTCTAGGAGTGGTGACTGTAACTACAGCGTTTGGGTAGAGCTAATTGCTAGGATAAAATATAGCCGGGTTTCCCTATAGTCACTTATCAAAGATAGGGGTCCAGTAGCGCTATCCAGCGCTAATACAATAAACGCTATGATAAGCTACCCCTTATGTTTCCCAACTGCTATACAAGTCAAACAGCGCTAGAAATTAACAGCATAGGTAGCGCTATAATGGAATCACATACAGCCTGACAGCCCAGTATAGTAGAGATAAATAGCACTATGCAATATTAATGAAGTGAGTGCTATGGTAAGATCATCCCATATAGTGCGGCTCAACACCCTGATGTCTGCCACGTGCAGATCTCAGTGTAAACACTGGATCTGAAACTGAAGCCGACTCCAGCTGCACGGCAGGCAGCCAATCGGTAGCTGAACTGGACACACTGTAAGCTGGATTAACAACCCAGTGAAATTTGTGTTTTCATCAAAATATTTATTGAGTGAGACCCACAGTGCCCTTTGAGAAATCTTGTCCACTCTGGGATTTTTATGGTGTGGATGATTTGACCAATAGTTGTTAATTATTTCTCGGTTCACCATCTTAATAATTTAGATAGTGGTCCTATTTGATTTTTCACTGGTGCCTTGTCCACTCCCCCTTTTTCTAAAATAAGTAAATGGATAAGTATTCTAATCGGCATTCAAATCGGTATTCAAATTATTTTTCAAAATATCGTTATTTTCAAAATAGAGAGATGAAATTGAGCTTTCGGCTGTCTCTAATTCATAAATAGCATTATCGCAGCGGTGACTGCATCCCCTAAAAAAGTGACCACGGTTTTGGTTGTTAATTTAGAAACCATTCCCCAGTCTAGATGCTGGGCCGTATTCACGGATCTGTTTTCACGCTGAGTTGCGCATGTATTTTTAGGTATGTTTTAACTGCGCATGCATAGTAACGTTACGTAAGCTTCATAGAATATACGCACGTATGTGCTATAGGTACGGACGTGAATTGCACTTGGGGGGACATACGTACGGAGAGGCGGGGTGGAGTTACGTACTGGAAAAGTTATGTGAAAGGGGGAGGGGGGCATTTAAATGAGCCTTTGAGGGCACGGTTACATAGAATCACACGTACGGAAGACGTATGTACACACGTAAAGTTAGAGATGCTCTATAGAGGTGTAAGTCTATGACTGCACGTCTGTGAGACAGGCGTGTCATGGGTGTTGGCTTGCTACGTGCGTGCGTATAATAGCGTACTTTGGGAAAAACGCATCTTGAATCCGGTCCGCTATCTCTTACAAGTCCCAATTTCTTGTTTTTCAGTGCATCAATGAATTCACTGCAAGACAGATCACCATTTGCTATCACAAATAACTGTATATTGAGTCTGTGATACCAGTCTAACCTAACGACACATTCAGGAAAACTCCTGGGGCTAAATTTCGCATGCTGTGTTTTTGGCAGCACTTTAAAATCGCTGCAGATCGCTGGTGTTTTAGAAACCAGAATAGCTTGTGCTACAAAAGTCTTGTAGTATCACAAGCACCAGCATGCCAAGGTGCCCGGGCCAGTGCATTATGCAGTGTGCCTAAAAAAATATTCTTTCTGCCCCAAAACACAGTCTTTTACATTTGAAATATAATAAAAAGTAAAAAAAAATAAAATAAAACATTATTATAAGTAATAACAATTATTACTTACTGGTCTGAAGTCTTCTGGATCATGTGGTCTTCAAGGATGGCATCCTGGGCGTCCGATGACAAGAATCCAGTGACAAGCTTCAGGGAGGTTCTTCTCCTAAGTCCTCCCACAGCTAATGACTGGTATGGCAGCACTGGACCCCAATTTACAGTGTAAGCTATGACAGTGTAGGAAAAAAATTCAAAATCCTCTTTTTTTAAAGGTTTTGGACTGTATTCACACTGAAGTGTGAAATAAGTATGCTCGGATTCGCAAAAATGCGCACCTAAGTGGCAAGGCAACTCCCATGACACCCCCATTGTGCTTACGGACTTTAGCAGACTTCCGCCAGCACAGGGCCACCTTAACTCTCCGAGCGTATATTTGTGCTTAAGTTGCTTAGGGACGTGCGTACATTCTTAACCGTGTCCTTAATAGGCTATTTAAATGCCTCCCCCACCCACCCACTTTCACGTAACTGTTACGATACCGGTAGTCAGGGGGGAGCAGGAGCAGGTACCGGAGAGCTGAATAGAGTTCGGAGGTGCTTGTGGATGGTACCACGTGGTGCAGGTGAACCCACCTGGAAGATCTTGGGAGCGTGGCGGATGCAGCAGACCGAGGCGCGGAGTCTAGCAGGACCGTGTTCTTCACTAGAGCCTCTGAAGGTGAGGATAGTCTGGCGCTGCCGGCTTACCCACAGGTCGCGGCCTCAGTGGCAACACCCGGGAGAAGAGATAAAGGAACAGATGGAAGAAAAGGGGAGAGACAGGCCAGTAGCGCCTGGCCTGTAACGAACAACGGAAACCACTTAACAATGACAAAAGACAGAAGGGGGCGACGGGACTAACAAGACACACTGGACTTACTGGGGCAGTCACACACTCAGCCAAACAGCGGAAACCCCCGAAGGGGTTAACAGACACAGGCACACGGGAGAGGTAAGGTAAAAACAAGGAAGGACTGAACAGTAAGGTGGGAGAAAGGGAATATGGAACACTGAGGGCAAGGCAAAAGGTACTGGGCAGGAATAACAATGGGGCACTCAGGAATCAAAAGGAATAGCACAAGGCAAGAGAGAAATGGAGAGTAGCAGGCACAGAGCTGTAAACAGGATCTATAACCAGCGTGGACTAAGGGGCTGTCTGGTCTTAAGAAGAGGCTGCTGTGCCCTGATTGGCCAGCAGCTTCCCTGACACAATTGGCCGTTGCCTGGCAACGGCTGTACACAGGAGAGCGTGCGTCCGTCCTTCGGGCGGACGGCGCTCTCCACATGGCTAATTTGCATGCCGTCACGTGGGAGTGACGGCATGCTGAGGAGGAGGACGCCGGGGACGAAAGATGGCGCCGGCGAGCGGGGAAGCAGGTGGTGAGTATGCCGTTCGGCGGCATCTAACAGTAACTTCCTACTTACAGAGGACTGCCACGCCCCCCGTACGTATCTCACTAAGCAGGGATTTAAAGTCCGTGCCTAATGCATAAAAAAAAGTACTACGCATTCGCAGTTTTACCGATCCTAAAAATACGCACAGAAAAAGCAGCACTTTCTTAAGTGTGAATATGGTCCTTCGTCTTTAGTAAATCATGAGCTTTTTCAAGCGCCAAAAAAAAGTGAAATAAAAGCTGATTTAGTAAATCTGGCCCTTGATTTCCATCTTTGACATATACGTATCATCAGTGTGCTGACACCAGAGATGTCACACATTTTAGTGTCACATTTATATAAATCCTAAGCAATGCTATTAATTGTAACCATTTATAATATCACACATTTGGTATCAGTCTTATTTTTTAGTGATTGATCTAAATAGTTTGCTGTCATCCTTTGCAGTGTCAGCAGTGGTATAACCCTGTGTAATGTCATCAGGTGTTTAATTTGCTGTAAAGGATCAGTGTTGTCATCCATATAAATAAACTGTATGAAAGCAAGTGCAAGACTGTAGACTGGTGATACACTACTGTCAGAAAGGGAGTGTTTGTAGTGCCTGTGTAAAGTGATTCATAGATGATAAGAACAATATGACCCATATGTTTGCTCTGTTTTTAATTTCAGACACTATTTAATCACAGGGTTGCTGACTCTCTCGGAATATCTGGGAGACTCCCGAAACTTGGGCCGTTCTCCTGGTATCCCGGGAGAGCCGGCAAATCTCCTGCATGCCCCGACACCCAAACAATCACCCGTGTAATCCCTAGAGTTACTAGGGATGGGTGGGACTTGATGATGTCATCAAGTCCCGCCCACCCCTTTAACACCTGAGATCACACAGGTGATTGACAGGGGGCAGGGCTTAATGACGCAATTTGCATCAATCATGTCATTGAGCCCTCTCGCAGTAATCTATGGCTTCCCTCCGGGTCCTTCTGGAGGAAAGCTTTCAATAGTCGGCATCCCTGATTTATCATTGAAGTAATGATTTCTCACATTCCTGCCGAACCTACTACCCTCCAGTGTCAGGTCAGCCTCTTCTGTACCTACTTAAAATCCCTTGATATTGATATATTAAAAAATTTCTATTATATTCTATTTACTACAAATCCGCAAATTACTGCGATTGCCAGCAGTCTATGTTTTGGAAAGGGCTGGTGATGCGACTCCAGGTGTCACAAAGAATCATTCACTGAAAGTTAAGTGTTTAACCCAACCATACCCTTAACCCTTTCCAAATCCTAACCCTCCCTTTCCTGCAGTCTAACCATAAGCTTCCCCTTCTTCAGCCCTAACCCTAATGCTCCATGTCATGCAGCCTAACCTTAACCCTCCCCTAAAGCCCTAACCCTAACCTTATACTCGCCACTGCAAATTTCCATTTTCAAAGCTCTTCGAACAATGACACAGCCACTATTTAGCTGGTGTCTGTATCATGTTCAAAATAAGGCCAGTCAGACTGTTAACAGCATCCCATTGGGCAGTCTCAGAGGCCTTGCTAAATAAGATAAGCTCCAACTTGATCACTTTAGTACCCATATCCTGAATAACATCAGCCAACTTACACAAGCGGTGTGTGCAAAAGTTGGACTTTGCGAGTGCGCTGTGCATGTGTGTGGCAGATGTTACGCATGAACTCTGAGCGTATTGAACGCAATGCCACGTGTTTGGAGTTCTGTACGTTAGGGTATGGAAACGCTCTGTACGTTCCAGTTTACACATTGTGGACAGAGGGGAGACATTTAAATTGTACAGTATAGGATGGGTTAGGCAGTTCCATACATCTGAGAATTTCGCACTTAGTTCAGGGAGGATTATGGACACGAAAATCACCTAAATTCCATACGTGAGAGGGAAGTGTCATAGGAGTGCAGTAACCTCTTATGTGGAGACATTAGCAACTCCGGAGCAGATTCACACCTAAGAAGCTGCTGCTGCTTCTTATGTGCATCATTTTAAGAATTTCTGTACTGCGCATGTGTAGTCATAGTGATGTACTAATATACGTAGTACTTAGGTGCAGACATTAACTACGTGCGGTCTTTAAAGACCACACATAGGGTGTGATCCAGACCTACGCTTGCTGGCATTAAGACGCCAGCCAGCAGCGCAAGATCGGCTTAAAAGCCGAACTGCGCATGCGCCGGGCATATGTTGCCCGGTGTGGCTATGGCGAAGCCCTATAGTGGATTGGGCGTCCGTAGCAGCACCGTAGTAACGCTGGAAGGGTCGTCCCTTCAGCGTTACTAAGTTCAGGTTAGTGTAGGTGGGCGGGGGGCAGGCGTTTGCGGCCAAACGCTCCTGTGCGAGCGTATTTTCCCTTGCTTAGGCCGGCTGAAGTTAGGGTAACCTTCAGCCGGCATAAACTAGGAAAATACGCCCGCACAGGGGGAGTGTCAGGGAGAGGGCACGCCGATATGTTGTGCTTTACTAATCAGGCCCATAGGCCCGTATTCAGACCACCGAACGTATTGCATATGTGTCCGGTGTTTATAGAAATTTGATACTGCGCATGCGTTTTTATGTAATCTACGTATCTTTTCGTTACGTAGATTGCATATATTAAGACCACATATACGCAATCTACGTAACGAAAAGATACGTAGATTATGTAAAAACATTACTACGCATGCGCAGTATTAAATTTCGGTAAACACCGGACGCATATGCAATACGTCCAGTTGTCTAAATACGGGCCATAGTTTTTAAAGAAACAAGAGGCGCGCCAGAGCAGCCTTGTGACACAAGAGTGGGTGGGGGAAGGTATTTAAATGAGCCGGGGAAGGCACGGTGGTTGAACCTCCGAGTATATATTGTGGAGACTGGTTAGCGCCATTTAGACTAAGTCTTTTTAAGTATATGCAATACGTTCGGTGGTCTGAATACGGGCCATAGTTTTTTAAGAAACAAGAGGCGCGACAGAGCTGCCTTGTGACACAAGAGTGGGTGGGGGAAGGTATTTAAATGAGCCGGGGAAGGCACGGTGGTTGAACCTCCGAGCGTATTTTCCTTCTTAAGAAGGAAAATCCGCACAGGAGGTTAAGGTAGCCCTATGGCACTCCGGGGGAGTGTTGTGGGAGGGAGTTGAAACTCGGGTGTGGATAAATGCGTATCCGAACCTTCCGAAGGGCTTCTGATGTGTGAATCTGGCCCTCCGAGTGGTAAATGCTCTTATGTCTGTATCAGGTCCTCTGGAAGTAGGGGAAAGGTACACTGTATGACCTAATGTACTTATATCTCATAATAACTAATCCTAAAAGTATGTATGTAACCTTATACTGTATACAGGTTAAAGGTGTCAGTAACCATCCCTAGTGGTAGAACTTGTCACCTCTAGGGCTGAGTGGGCTGACTAGAAACATGTCTCCAGAACACGTTATGATAAGCTACGTGTCCTTTTTATTGCCACTTATGCTGATAAAGGAGTAATCAAGTAGTCATGTCCTGTCCCCAGTGAAAGCTAAATATCTGTCATTCCCCTGTCATCTCATACTGACCTTCACTCATGTTCATCTTTCTGAACTTTAGACGCCAACAATCAGATCATAAACTATGGGGTGATCTCCGTAGTAAGGACAAAGAATTTTCTATATGCTGCTGTTCTTAGACCGTTACTATTGGTGCACACAGGTGATCTACAGTAAAAGCCACATGGTATAGAACATGAACCTCAGAGATACGTGTAGACACAGACACACTAATCAAATCTGCCAACAGCACTTTATCATTTTTCATATTCCACAGCCAAGAAAACAAGTTTAGGGGATTTCAGAAACATAGGGCTTGATCCAGAGCTACGGCTGCCGCCGTAGTTACGGCGGCCGTATGTGTAAGATCGGCATTTCTGCCCGGCGTAATCCATGTCTCTGGGTGCCCTGGATTGGGCGTCCGTAACTACAGCGTAGGCGGGGGAAGGGAGGGCTGGGTTTGGGCCTTACGATCCTTGGCCGGTGTAATTACAGACTGTTACGCCGGCTGAAGTTAGGGTAGCCTTTAGCCGACGTAACAGTCTGTAATTACGCCGGCCACAGGGAGAATGTCGGGGGAGTGCACCTGAGCTACGCTGGCCGTACTTACGGACAGCGGCCCAGTGTAGCTCTGGATCAGCCCCATAGGACTGAACCCAGACTGGTGAACCACAGCTGAATTACACACGCTAAATGCAGAATTTTACTGCTTTACTGGCAATGCGCAAGCCAGATGTTCTGAGATCCGTCTAACAGGACAGAGCATCCCCTTCCCTTCGGGATTGGGGGGGGGGGCAACATTTAAATGGTACAGCAGGGGTGAGTTTTAGTGGTTAAGTGCAGATCATTGGTCGCACGGACCGCTGATGCGCACAAGTGATTTAAGGCTGTCTTATGGCAGCGGAAGTCACCTAAAGTCCGAACAAGAGAAGATAGTGACAGGGGGAGTTCACACCCCTGTTCCGAGCGGACTGACAGACCCAGACAGGTCTGAATCAGGTCCATAGATCTTCCATTTTATATAATACTTCAAGTCAATATTAAACACTTGCATATTGTCCTAGAACAGTGATGGCGAACCTATGACACGCGTGTCAGAGGTGACATGCCAAGACATTTTGACTGACACGCAGTCAAAATGTATTTGCGTGTCACCTCTGACACGAGTGTCATAGGTTTTACTGATCGCGGCGGCGGATGTCGGCGGCGATCAGCGGGGTGAGGGTTGGGGGGGGGGGGGATGCGCCTGCGGTATCAGCTGATACCGCCTCTTCCCCCTGCAGCACCTGATTGGATCAAAATGATCCAATCAGATGCTGCAGCCTAGGACACAGTGAGTGACATTGCGTAACCTAGGTCAACCAGTGTCAGAGTGGGAGGAAGAGAGAGCGCGCCGTGGAGGAGAGCAGAAAGCGGAGGTGAGTTTATTTTAAGTTTTTATTATAAAAAAAGGCTGGGCACTAATAAAGGGGGCAAAAAGGCTGGGCAAAAAAAGGGGACAATAAGTCTGGGCACAAAAGGGGCAAAAAGGCTGGGAACTAATATAGGGGGCAAAACGTGCCAAAGGCTGGGCACAATAAGGGGACAATAAGACTGGGCACAAAAGGGCAAAAAGGCTGAGAACTAATAAAGGGGGCAAAAAGTGCCAAAGGCTGGGCACAAAAGGGCAAAAAGGCTGGGTACAATAAGGTGACAATAAGACTGGGCACAAAGGGGCAAAAAGGTCGGGAACAAAAGGCTAAGCACAAAAGGCTAGGCACAAAAAGCCTGGGCACTAAAAGGCTGGGCACAAAAGGGCAAAAATTCTGGGCACAAAAAAGGGGACAATAAGGCTGGGCACAAAAGAACAAAAAGTCTGGGAACTAATAAAGGGGGTAAAAAGTGCCAAAGGCAATGTAACTCTTTCTTTACTAGGGCTGCAAATATCACAAAATTATGGATATTTCTAGAAGTGACACGCCACCAGAGGTAAGCTAGATTTTTTTCCGAATTTTGACACACCGAGCTCAAAAGGTTAGCCATCACTGTCCTAGAACTTACCCATACCTTCCAACTGTACCTGCTTAGAAGGTACAGTACCGTTTTTTGATGGTCTGTAAGGCTAATTCCCTCCCCCCTATACTCACCTTCCAGTCCTGCAGCATCTGATCACTATAGCAGAGCTGTGGGGACAGACTCCTACAGCTCTGCTAGAGTGACAAGACCCTCTCCTGTGAGTTCTTAACTCAAAAGATAAGGTGATAAAAAGTAAAATGAGATTTCACACCTTATCATAAATGCAAATGAGAGCAGATTAAAGCCACGCCCCTTCTCAGGGTAAGCCACGCCCTCCAGGTATACCGAGTTTCCATTACAAAAATGTTGGAGGGTATGACTTAACTCTTATGTGTAAGTTTGTAACAAGTAAATGTTTGCTGGGCATCTCATATGTGAGATGTCATAGGGTTTGGTCTTTCACATCATGAACTGCCTTTTAATGATGCCACAGGAAGCCATTCATTGCCCATCCCTGCAGAGGTGTAGCTAGCTGCCATGGTGCCTGGAGCACGGGTATGTTGCAGCGCCCCGGTACAGTACTGTAGGTGTGGCCAACATGGGGGGAGGTTGCATTTGAAGGGAGAAAAAGAGGAAATTCCTAAATTGGCGAGAGTCCATTCTATAGTATTAATCATAAATACAATACCTAAAAAAAAGTGAGGTGCTATAGTTGAAATTCACTCAAAATAATGTGTGAACAGTTGTTTGTAATATTTACTATATCATTTTTTAGTTTTAGTTTTATAAACAATCAAAACTTTACAAATATAAACAGATCTTAATTTTAATGAAAATGTGACTGACCGCCTGCAAGGTTACCTCATTTAGATAGGTTACCTCACTCTGTAGCAATTTCTCACAGATTATGCATTATTGATGGCAGGACCCAGCCACCACACATAACATAACACAATCTATGTACCAAAATAAGAAATATAACTTACCATCCCTCTCTGAGTGATAGGCTGGAAAGAAATGACTGGTTCGCCAACAGTACTCCGTTATTTCACATGGAATACACAGGGACAGGCTGATCTAGATGGAAGTTTCCAAAGAGCAAAATAAAATATATCTGTAATAAAAATAACTAAACACCCCCTCCATTCTCTGCATCATCTCCCCCCC